>JABASD010005025.1:0-13562 GCA_019776165.1 Pogonognathellus flavescens | reverse complement strand
TATTTTGCCTTTGGTAACATAAAGCCATTGTCAAAAAAGTATTTGCAACGACATCACTGCCAAATTAATTACGCCGCCAAAATTGGAAATCGGCCACACACTCGAGTGTTGAAAAACCACAGAAACCTGGACAAACCATTAAAACAAAACTTGTGATATGAAATTGTGAAACTGATGACTTCACATTTAAATTGTAAGACATGATTCTTGAATATTTATAGCTATTGCATTGAATAAACGAATGAAACTTTTGTTTTCATGGAAAGCGGTTTGGGAGCGTTCATTCTCGCTGTTCTGGGTCTAAGTAGAGAAAGAAGCAAATTTCGGTAAGGTAAGATTTTTTATGATAAGAATGAAATGATTTATTTGATATAAACCCGGCTAAAATTAATGGTTTGGATAGACGTGTATTTAAAGACATTTACCTACGATATCAATCTTCATAATAATTTATTTTTAATTGTTCTTTTAGTTGTTGGGGATATTTGGCAGGGAAGTTTTTATGTAGAGATACAAGCAATTGTGATAAATATGAATAAAATATCAAGTTTGACGCAAGTTGCCATCGATAATTATCTAGATATGTACCTTTTTTGTTTTTGTGTGTCCTTGTGAAGTGTAGTAAATGTTTAGCAATTTTTTCACATACTTGAAATATTCGACTCGTTATATTTAGAACTATGCTGCGCCATTTCATGGTTTTTCATTTTCAAACTGAACTAAAAGCCACTTTATGAGTTGCAGAGCGTAAATGTATTAGATAATATCGACAGTTTTAATATTCAAACTTAAAAACTGGTATATGTCATTATTTGATCATTAAGTTGACCTTGGCATTTGTCGTATTTCTAAGAACTATACCCGCCAGCAACAGGTTAAAAATTCACGCAACAATATTTTTGGAAACGATTACAATTTGTAAGCAATTTTTTATAATTAACGCACACACACATGCACAGACAATGCAGATTGGTATCTTACCTACTAACAACATTTTACTGAACGTATTATTCAGCCATTGATTTTTTGCTAAACCGAAAACCATTTATTAAGGCCAAACTTGTTTGGACTTTATGCGAATTCATTTATGAAAGTCTGTCTATGTCCGTCTGTCCGCAGTCTAACAGGTCTGGTCTTATTTATATCAAATCTTTAAGTTTGGTTTATTCAATATACCGTACTCGCGCTTTTAAATCCCCATGGACAAAACAAACCCCCACCGGGGATTTGCTGCGGCATTTTTCACAGAAATTAAATCACGAAACAATAAATCCTCATGGACAAAATAATTCTAATGTTAATATGTGTTTAGACACATTCATATACATAAAAATGCTATTATATTCAGAGACCCGTCACAAACGTCTGTTCTCATTAAACATGCAGGTAAAACAGATAAGTTCGATATTTCTAATTTTATCTAATCTAAGATAAAACCACCCATTCTTGTTTGTTGCTTCACAATGTCGGAACAAGAAGGTAGAATCTTTTTAACACCTAAAAGGCCAACAAAATATCATTCTTACACAGCAAAAACAAAATTAAAAGCAGTGAATTTTAGTGAGGGTAATTCTATTTCGAAAGCAAGTCAAAAATTCAACGTTGATAGAAAAAGTATTCGGGAGTAAAAAATTAATGCAGTGAGCTGGAAAAATTGGTTGAAGAGGGTAATTATGTTGTTTTCCCATAATTTGTATTAAATTAATATTTATTTAGAGATCAAATATATATATAAACTCTATACAGTATGGATTCTGTAAGGCATGCATGTTTTCATAATACTAATTAACGTCAGTAATATGGATTAATGACAGTTTAACGAAACTGTATCGGCAAAAAAAATTGAAAAAAACTTATTTCATCGCAAATGTAATTCACTATTTGATTTTTCAATTTCTGTTTTGCTGACTAAATAAAAAAATTACCTACGTTGAAAATATAAATCCCCATGGACAAAACAAATCCCCATCGGGGAAACAATAAATCCCCAGGGGATATAAAAGCGCGAGTACGGTATTATGCTGTTGCTTATAGAACTAATAAATATTTTAGTCGGCAACGTTAGATAATTGTATTCTGACACGTGTATTAGTATTATGTTCTACTATGTGCATAATAGAGCTGTAAACCCCAACCTTGGGGTTTATCTTGGGCTGAGGTTGAGACCTAGTAAGCAGTTAATATAGTATGTACAAATAATATATTAGTATGAACCATCGTGGTTTCACAAATTGACAAAAACATTAAATAGGTTATTGCCACCTTCTTCCACAGAAACAATTTCTAGCATGTGGTTTTTAAATTGCGAAGGAATTTCCATCGTTTGCATTGACAATATCTAATTAATATTAACCTCTTCAAAACCTCGCAAAGAAAAACGAAAATTGAAACGACGCTTCCCAAAATCACAATCAAGAATGGATACTTAGTGTGTTCCAGATTCATAGCCTTTGGGTTGCCATCACCTATGTTTGTGGATTTTGGCGTCTTTTGGTTTTGAAGCATATGTTGAATATCTGGTAACACTTCTTTCAAACCTGCAGCATTCATCAATTTCGTTCTCATTTCCACGATCCATTTGAAGATTCCACTTTCGAACAATTGATTCATCACAAACGCAATTGGTTTATGGAAAACTGAGTTCTTCACGAGCCACGGTAATTCGCGAGAGTAGCTATCCGAAGAAAATGTCACGCTTTCTAAAGAATTCATTTTTGAGAATATTACTTCTTGACGTTGTTTCTTCCAAATCAACGAAAGCTTTTTTCTCAAAAAGTATTCCCCGATAAATCGCCCAAAAATCCTGGTGTGGACACACATTCTCTCTCAATTCTTTAATAATCTTAGCAGCTTGAATACTGGAAAATGTTTCCGTTCCGTCAACTGGCATAAATCTGTACAAAGAAATAAATTCTTCTGCCCCTGAATTATACGGTGTGTCGTTTAACCACTGTCTTTCAGTAAACATGGAAACATTGTTTTCCAGCAACTGATAGAAGGTTTTGTGTTCTTCGTACAACGGCTTCATGAGGAAACTTATGAGAGAGCTCTGGTATTTTTCTACAATGAGAAGGCAATAGAAGAGCCACATTAAAAATATTTTCCGAAGTCCATATTCATTTCCGCTGCCAATATCGTTTATGGCTAAAACTTGTCCCAGCAAAACTCGGAATATTCTTCCCAAATAATGAATTATAATTTTGTCTTGAAACTTTGGAGTCACTTTTTCCTTCATATGATAAAATCGGGAGTGTATGTACAGAACCAATGATATAACAATCGAAATAATAATTGTGATCACGAATGTCCCAAGTCCAATTGGACGAATTAATGTCATCCAATCTTGAATGATATCTTTGCTCAATATGAAACTATATTTTACCACGTGGCCAGTGACAACAGAATCATAAAAACCTACTAGGAGCAAGTGTGTTTCCATGTAGACTGATGATAATAAATCTGGAAGTAAGGAACCAATCCTTCCGTTTTTATGGAATACTATTGTTGAATTCACGGATTCCAAAATATATTTCACAAAGTATGCAAAAGGGAAAAGGATTTTAGTGTTTACATCTTTAAACCCTTTTGCGGGGGATGGCAACATGAGGGACGCCTCTTTGCTCTTGATCCTGGTGTATTGTACATTTTCGTTGATCAGCGCCGTCACAATGGCTTCATTGAAATTTCCATTTAGATCATCTCTTTCTTTCTTGTATTTTATAGACCAATATGACAAACCACTGGAGTGGCAATGCAAACACAGTTTGTGAATTTTGCCAAATCCAACAAAATACATGGACGGGTTAAAGAATATTGTTTCGAAGTTTTTTCCAAGCGGCATCTCATCCGAAATAAAATTTTGAAAGTAAATAACGTTGCTAAACAAACTGAAAATTTGCTTTAAAAACATACCCATTGCTTTATGATTAACATTTGTGTTGCCTTCCAGCAATAGAAAAGTTATTTTGTGAGGAGAATGTCTCAAAGAAATTAACGAACTATCAAAATACAAATCGTATTTTTCTTCGTT
Organism: Pogonognathellus flavescens; assembly: GCA_019776165.1. Taxonomy (NCBI): domain Eukaryota; kingdom Metazoa; phylum Arthropoda; class Collembola; order Entomobryomorpha; family Tomoceridae; genus Pogonognathellus; species Pogonognathellus flavescens. The sequence goes on along the minus strand of JABASD010005025.1, from coordinate 9,532 downwards.
GTACTTCTCGTCAATTTTAGTTACAGTAGTACTCCATCTGTTAGTGGAATATACTTTCCCAAATAAAGAGTCGACGTAAGAGAGTTGGGATTTCCCAGGTTTCAGATTTATTATCAGTGAAGAACTTTCCGGTTTTAAAAGTTCCAACAGTTCAATGGTTAACAAAACTTCGTGTTCGTTTACATAAAACTCATCCCTATTGCTACATAAAGCAGCAGCCAAAAATAAAAGTAAGTGAATAATAAAAATTATTTCCATAATGTAAAAAATGAAACCGTTTGCAAGGGATGAAGTCACAGTACAATCTTAATTGAATCTTATACACCTTTATTGTTTTTGGAGAATTATTATCAGAAAGGTAATGTCTTCTTTTCTTCGATAGGAGTTATATGAAACTGTTGACTGAAACTTCAATTTAGTAATGATTTTGTATCAAAATTTTGAAGTTTGAACATACTTTTATCCTATTGAATAAATAATTACTTATTTATTGTAGGCAGTTTTCATGCGTTCTCTGCTTATAGAGAAAGGAAGCAGTTGTAAAAATTTTACTGTAGTGCGAAATGCTGTATATTAGAAAATCCATGAAATCGTATTTAGCAACGTTTACTTTCTCACTCACTCACAGTCAATATTATACAAGAATTATTATTATTTCAAATGTACCATTTCATGGTGATATCTATGAGAGAAGATTTAATAATATGTCATTGGTGATAAATATACCAAATTTTCAGTTTGCGACGCAACCGACAATTATCTAGGCAATTTATTGTTGCAGAATATTATAGTCGGCGCCGAATACTTAGTACACACAAGTTCATATTAGTATACCTATATAATGCATATAAAATATTATTTATAATGTTAAGTTACAAAATAAGAGAACAATTAAGTATATAGTTCTATTATATAGTTCCTTTTAATTCTATCAAGGGCGAGGAATCTTTTAGCAAACGATGTATTATTTTGCTTGAATATTGAATACCTAGTTCTAGTTTTATCGTTCATGTTAAAAAAGTTTTTACATTATTATTATTTTAAACTCTTTTCCACGTATTGTATATTGGTATAAGCTATGATTTAACTATTTAACTCATACCTCCAAAAAAATTCCACTGTAAAGCTTCTTTCACATGCATTGGTCCGCTTGCGAGTGGCGTCTATCATTGAACGAATAAAGGAAAGAGGTAATTAAGTGTCTAAAAGAAATGAGTATCTACAAAGTTATAATTATTAGTCGTTCTAAATTTTTATTTTGTCCATAGTTTGTTTTACTTAGCAACGCGCTGTAAAGATTGGCAGCGCGTTGGGTCTTGCTATTTGTTCTGCTTATGGGGAAAAAAGACATTATTGTAAAAAAATTGTATTTATATAAGCCGTCTAAAATTAATTGTTAGGAATTAGGATAGAAATGTATTTAATGACATCAACTGTCGCTACTTTATGAGTTGCAGAGTGTAAATATATTTTCAGATTAAGTAATATCGACAGTTTTAATATTCCAACTTAAAACCTGTGGTATGCGCTTATAGGTAGGTAGCAGGTACCTAACAGGAAAGATATGCAAGATATGCTCTCTTCATTGGAGACACAAAAAAGCATGCTTTTACCAAATAAATGGATCGGCTTCACGATGCCGTCAAAAAATATTTATTGTATTGTGGCTGGAAGAGTAATAAACCGGTTCAAAACCGGGCGTAAACAAGCAATGAAGTAAAAGTGACGCTGTGATTTGAACTTTGACACGGTAACATCAACTGTGACATCGACTTTTCAACTGTGAAACCGTGTTAGCAGCTGTAATTACTATGACTGGTACATGAATTTAAAAATATCATGTCATTTAATTGAAATATTCAAGCAATAATAGCGATCTTCGAATTCAAATTTAGCAGTCTTCACTTGGAAACCAAGTAAAATTCACATAGCAGTATTTGAGTGGCAGTGTGTTCTTGAAGATTTATTAACATTATTCGTCTGAAAGGTCAAAGGTCATGAAGCAGTATAGACCCTATGTACGAACTTAGTCATCTAGTGGACCACAAGAACACGTGTACCAAGTTTGAAGTCATTATCTGAAACCTATCTTGAGTTATCCTGCATACAGTAGGACAGACAGACGGACACACCGCCAAGTCGCATAAAGTAATTTCATTACTTAATAAAGAAATTTAATTACTTAATAATAATGAAATCCCCAATGTATTGCATGTATGAGTGCTATATCTTTTGTAAGTCACTTCTATCCAGGACAAAAACCTTTTACTTATTTATTTTACTGTTTATTTATTTAATTCAGCCATTGATTTTTTGCTAAACCGAAAACAATGTATTCTATATATTATGCTGTCAACGCTGTTGCTTAGAACTAAGAAATATTTTATGCTGCCACTTTAGAAGTTTGTATTCTGATATGCATTGTGCTAATAATATTTTTTGCTACAATATAACCAACTGTAACCTTAGATTAACCCTGGCAGCCCTGTTTACGATTTAAGTGACTGGTATTATACTTTTCTTTAAATTGGGCAACAAAAAGTTAAGAACAGTTCAGTAAGTTTTAACCTTCTTCTTCGTCTAAATAAGCGATGAGTAAGTTATACATTAATAAAATTTTAAACAGTGTGGCTTTTAAAGCAGCACACAAACGATCAATAACAGTGGACACTGGACCAAGGGCGTATCTAGAGGGGGGTGCCTGCGACCCCCCCCCCCCCATTGCTCAAAACTATAGGTTATTTGCGACCGAAGGCCGTAAAAAAAACAATTTTTCAAACTTTGTGACCTCCCTCCCCAACTTTTTCTGACCATACCAAATGGTAATCCTAGTTACGCGCCTGCACTGGACACACCCGGTTTTGCTACGAGGTACCCAAAGAACTCGTATGAAATGTAACAGCTCGATATTGTAAACGCCAACCAAGGGTGTATCTAGCATTAGGAAATGGAATGGTCCTAGAAGACGGGAGAGTGGGGTGTACATATATACACTATAAGGTCTCTTATGCAGCATTCGGCTGAAAAATTTAAAAAAATCTGAATCTATGGCAAGAGCCATCGTTCCTTCTCTAAATACACCCTTGTAACAAAGTTACACATTAATAGAATACGTCGTGCCCAAATCTCGTTTTTGCAAAAAAGTTTTAGTTATAAGGAATGAGTAGGCATATATAAACACGGAAAAGAAATAACGGAATTATATTATTGTATATAAAGTAAAATATCAAAGTACAAAATATGCAGCCTTTCCTATGAGACACGTCGGATAAATATGTCAATGATTTTGGTGATGGAACTCTGCAGTTTTTTCACCATTTCACTTTTGAATTCGGACAAATTATTAGCTACATATTTTTGTCTGTGAACGTTTGTAACAGAACAAACAAAACTTTTGGAAAACTATTTCAGACGAAGTTATAATGGCATCTCTCGTTTTAAGTCAAATGGGGGAAGATTTCTTCAAAATTTTTGACAATATTCTTCATGCCACACCCTTGAGTTGGTGTTCTGAGAAACAAATACTCACTCACCAAAAAAACAAAATTAATTTGGCAATTTGGCTCGTACATATTTCAGTAACTTTTATAGCGAACTTGGTTTTTACAGGGATTTTGGTATTGCAAATATTTAGACCCACACTTCATGTAGGGTACATCATCGTTACCATTTTAGCGATGCTAATATTTTCATTGTCTCTTTCATTTAATGTTGTGCTATATGTACTAATGCCTCATATTGTAAACACAATTCAAAATATTGTTTCTCTGGACAAACAATTGAGAGGTAAATTTTCATTATTTGCTACAGCGTAAAAAAGTATGACACATTTATTACTTTAAGTAGTTTCATGTTGACTATAATTTATAATGTATATTTAGATCAATTTATTCACCCTTCCGAAATGTGCGGATTCGAACAGTTCAAAATCTTTCCTAAGGTCTTGAGCTTTATCACAAAAATCGCAATAGTTGTTGCCATATTTGGTGCATTAATTGCCGTTAGTTTTAGATTCAGTATTCTGGTTTACCTTCTTGAAACTTGGCTGCCACTTATTGATTCATATCTTCTTCGGACTGCCTTATTCTTGCTCTTCATATCTGGGGGCTTACACATGTGGAGCCCTGTGCTATTTTTCGCCAATCTTGCAATCTGCTATTCGGTTGCAACTGTATTCTGGATCAAGTTATTGACAGCAAGAAAAAATCAAGGCACAATTACTAGATTCCACAAAACAATTACCTATTTCAAAAATCACCCTTTGATTGCAATTAAAGTTTACAGACAATTGCAGATACTAAATTTGGACTGTAATATAATTGCAAGACCTGTCGGACCTCTTCTTACAATGATACCCGGACTAATTGGTGTGATAAACAGTTTTGCATGTGTGAAAATGCAAAAAATAGTGCCAATGCCACTTTTTGTTGTATTTCCACTGATGATTTTAGTAGTTGTCACCTTAGAAAGTATTGGCATTCATACTGCCTCCTCAATTAAGATGAAATCAGTTGATCTTAAACAGGAATGGAAAATGTGGTCGGGGAAATATGAACGGAAACTTGCACAAAGTTGCAGACCTGTTTATATCGACTTCGGCTACTTCAGTCATTTTCAAAGAGAAACTGTCTTGGCATATTTGGAAAGAATGTTAAATTACACAACCACTCTAATTTTGTCTCTTAATATAAACGTGTAAATCCTAGAACATTGAAAAAATGTTAATTGCTAATTCCTAAACTTTATATTTGTATTACAAAATAAATAATTATTACGTCAAGTATTAGATGGGTTCATGTTCATGTGGTTACCACGCATACAGGTAGATAAAAGCCTTTTTTATTGCGGATGTTTACAGTTTTGACGTTGATATATTACATGTACGTTTCGTATTATCTAGAGCATAACACATAGGTTATAAAAATCTATTAGAGACTTTTTGGGGATGTTTTTGGACATATTTCTATTTTTAAGACCTGCATCTGCATATTTGATAAATTTAGAGCTTTTTAGTGTTTTAAGACTTATTTTTAACCATTAGGATCTATAAATGCATATTCGACACAAATGTAGTTACCAATGCAAAATTTTATATTACGCATATACCAGAGATCGATGTTTAGGTGGGTCCAAAAAGATTTTTTTTCGATGAGGATCCGATTGTTTCAGCACTAGTCTCAAGATTACCGTTCGGGTTAGCATCATGGCAACCTCAATACCATTTGTTCAAAAATTGGTAGCCATTTTGAAAATCAGCAAAACCCACTGTAGGTAAACTCCATGAAATCATAATCTCATTTTCCACAGTATAATTTTGGTTGAGGAACAAGACGACATAAAAGGGAATAGCTATTTCTATTTCTCTTCCGAAAAATGACCGCCCATAATATGAAGGTTGCCTGTTACTAAGAAATTTCACAGAGTTAAGGATTTTCCTTCTGCAGTTGACAATTTCGTAAAAATATAAGTGTAACTTATGATAAACATTTCATTAGCTTCAAAAATATACATCGCGATTTTCAATCCGACTTTCCATTCCAGAGAAATCATGCAATAGCTTAGCACATTTCATACAACCGCTAATTGATTGTACCTAGCTATTACTTTGAAGAAACATTGAAACTTTTTTATTTCAGGGAATGCAGTTTGACAGCTTTCTACCTGGCTGTTTGTTCTGCGTTATAGAGAAAGAAAGAAATGATAGAAAAATTCTCTGATATATATGATTAGATCGCATAGTATAAATTTTAACGATAATTATGAAATGTTGTATATATAAGCCGTCTAAAATTAATGGTTGAGATAGAAAAGTATTTAAAGACAAAAACTTTCTCGAACAAGCTTCATAATAATTCATTTTAATTGTTTTTTAAATTATTTATTGGTGATATTCGGAAAGGAAGTTTTTATAAAGCAGTAGAGACCAAACAAATACAAAAACTAAAGTTCGACCCAGGATGCAACCAATATTTATCTAGATATGTATCTTTCGGTTCTTATTGCGTGTCTTTAAAAAGTTTAAATATTTAGCAACATTTTCATAATAAGCCATAACATACATCTCAATATTTTTGTAACTATACGTGAGCTAGTATAGTTTACATGGTTGTTTATTTTAGAAGTGAACTAAAACCTATTTTATGAGTTGCAGAGTGTAAATAAATTTTCAGATCAGATAATATCGACAGCTTTAATATTCCAACTTAAAACCTGTGGTACGTCCTTAGTCATTTGATCATTACATTAAGTTGACCTTGGCATTCGCCGTATTTCTAAGAACTATACCAGCAAGCATCAGGTTAACAATTCAAGCATCAATACTTCTTGGAAACAATTACTATACGTAAGCAATTTTTTAAATTAACCCGCACGCACGTGCACTTAATATAGATAGGTACCTAACATCATGAAAGGTATTCATGACACACTCCTTTCGTTAAAGAGACAAAAAAGAACGTTTTGCCGAATAAATGGATCGAATTCTCCATGCCATCAAAAAATATTTATTGTATTGTAGCCGGAAGAGCAATAACAATGAAATCCCCAATATAATGTAATGAGTGTTCTTTTTTTCTAAGTCACTACTATCTATTACAATATAAAATCATTGAATTATTTATTTGATTGTTTATTTAATTCAGCCATTGACTTTTTGCAAAACCAAAAACAATTTATTCTACATATTACGCTGTCAACGATGTTGCTTAGAACTAAGAAATATTTTACTCTGCCACTTTAGAAGTTTGTATTCTGATATGCATTGTACTAATAATATTATTTGCTACTGTGTAACCAACTGTAACCTTGGACTAACCCTGGCAGCCCAGTTTACGATGTAGTTGACTGGCATTAGACTTTTCTTTAAATTGTCCAACAAAAAGTTAAGAACAGAGAACAGTTGAGTATGTTTTAACTTCCAGTCTAAATAAACGATGAGTAAGTTTTACATATCTAATATTTAAAATAAGTTGGATTTTAAAGCCATACACAAAAGATCAATAACGGTGGATACACTCGGGTTGAGCTACGAGGTACCCAAAGTACTCGTATGAAATATAAAAGCTCGATATTGTGAAACCAATCAAGAATGTATCTAACATTTGGAATTTGGAAATGGAATGGTCCTAGAACACGGGAGAGTGTGGTGAGCATATATGCACTATAAGGTCTCTTATGCGGCATTCGGCTGAAAAATTTTAAAAAAAATCTGAATCTATGACAAGCCATCGTTCCTTGCCTAAATACATCCTTGCAACAAACTTACACATTAATAGAATACGTTGTGCCCAAATCTTGTTTTTGCAAAATAGGTTTTAGTTATAAGAAATGAGTAGGTATATAAACACGGAAAAGAAATAATGGAATTATGTAAATTGTACATGAAGTACAATATCAAAGTATATTGTCCATGTTACAGCCTTTCTGAGACATATCGGATAAATATATTTTTCACCGTTTGACTTTTGAATTCGGACGAATTATTGGTTATTTTCCTCGGGAATTTGACTGGGAACGTTTGTGACAGAACAAACTAAACTTTTTGAAATATATTTCAGTTGAAGTGATAATAAAATGGCATCTCTCGTTTTAACCCAACTAGGGGAAGATTTCTTCAAAATTTTTGACAATACTCTTCACGCCACACCCTTGAGTTGGTGTTCTGAGAAACAAACACTCACACGCCAAAAAAACAAAATTAAGTTGGCAATTTGGCTCGTACATTTTTCAGCAACTTTTATAGCGAACTTGGTTTGTGTGGGGATTTTGGTATTCCAAATATTTAAACCAACACTTCATGTAGGGTACATCATCGTTACCATTTTAGCGATGCTAATATTTTCATTGCCTCTTTCATTTAATGCTGTGCTATATGTAATATTGCCTCATGTTGTAAACACGTCTCAAAAATGTATTTCTCTGGACAAACAATTGACAGGTAAGTTGACAATATTTATAATATTTTGCTACAGTGGAAAAAGTACGATATATTTTATTTTAGGTATTTTCGTTAATATAACTATAATTGATAATTATGTTCATTTATCTTAGATGAATTTATTTACCCTTCCGAAATTTGGGGATTTCAACAGTTCAAAATCTTCCCGAAGTTTATGAGCTTTATCACAAAAATCACCATAGCTGTTTCCATGTTTGGTGCATTAATTGCCGTTAGTTTTAGATTCAGCATTATAGTTTACATTCTTGAAACTTGGCTGCAATTTATCGATTCATATCTTCTTCGGACTGCCCTATTTCTGTACATCACATATGTGGCCCTACACATGTGGAGCCCTGTGTTATTTTTCGCCAATCTTTCAATCGGCTATTCGATTGTAACTGTATTCTGGATGAAGTTATTAACAGGAGGACACAATCCAGGCACAATTAGATTCCGTAAAACGATTACCTATTTCAAAAATCACCCATTGATGGCAATTAAAGTTTACAGACAATTGCAGATACTAAATTTGGACTGTAATATAATTGCAAGACCTGTGGCACCTCCCTTGATAATGATTCCAGGACTAATTGGCGTCATCTGCAGTTTTGTATGTGTGAGAATGCCTAAAATAGTGCCCATGCCACAATTTGTTGCATTTCCACTGATGATTTTAGTAGTTGTCTCCTTAGAAAGTATTGGCATTCATACTGCCTCTTTGATTAAGATGAAATCAGTTTATCTTAAACAGGAATGGAAAAGGTTGTCAGGGATGTCGGGAAAATATCAACGTGTACTTGTACGAAGTTGCAGACCTGTATGTGTCGACCTCGGCTTCTTCAGTCATTTTCAAAAAGAAACTGTCTTGGCATATTTGGAAAGAATGTTAAATTACACAACCACTTTAATTTGTCTCTTAATATACACGTGTAAATGTTAGAGAAATTAAAATAAATGTTGTTTGCTAATCCCTAAACTTTATTTTTCTATCCATTTACCTTCCCTCATATTTTTGATCTATGATAATAACTCACACAAAATTATATAAAGCATTAGATGGCTTAATGTTACTTGGGGATGAACTCATTTTTTAGAGATGTTTGCAGTTTTGGCATTCGGGATACGTATGTACGTTTCTCGTTTCATATCAGCATGAACAATAAATTGATACACAAATTATAAAAACTCTGTGAAGCATTTATTGTTTTTTTAGCACTTTTAAGTGCACATTTGACAAATTTCAGAACCCTTATACTCTTTTACAACATATTTCAGTTTTAGACTATGAATGCATGTTTGACAAAAATTTAGTTACAAATGCCATACTAAACATATACCACAGTAATATTTATAGTGGGGGAGGGTCACAAAGTGTAAAAAATTGGTTAAAAACATCTTCTAAAAAGAGAAATTGCAATATACACATTTAATTTCAAAACACGTTCAAATTTAACAATAATTTGACAGAGAATTTGGTGGAATACGGGAGTACAGGCCCGTAGCCAGGACGTCGGTTTGGGGGGTGGTACGACCTAATAATTTGGCATTTGGGGGGGGGGGTGGCACGACCTAATAATTTGGCATTTGGGGGGG
>JABASD010005024.1:0-13567 GCA_019776165.1 Pogonognathellus flavescens | reverse complement strand
TCCGACCTGCACACACTTCTCATCAGTTATTTTGTCATCGTTAGTAGGAGAACCGTTATCCATCGTCATAGTTGATAGACACTAGATTCAAAGGAGTCTAGTCAGAACATTCTGGTCCTTCGTGAAACCGCATAGTGAACAGTTCTATGGTTAGCAGTGTGCTGATTTTGTAAAAGTTGTCAGTTTTTTGTTGGATTAATAGTGGACATGGATAACGTTCAAGAAGAGAAGCGTCAGAGTCGTCGTGTTGCCGGTCAGGAGCCTGAGTACGGAATTTATGAAAAAATTAAGAGAATAATTTCGCCATCAAAAGAAGCAGAGGTCGTAAGTGTCAGTGGTTCATCCACCAGCAAATCAAAGACCATCAGTAGTCGTCAGTCGGTTGGCAGTCGAGTGTCAGTCAAGTCCGCAAAGACAATGCAACGCCTTAAGTTGGATGCAGAACTTAAAGCCATGGAAGAAATGGATAAGATCGAACAGGATCTTGAAGCCAAGAAATTGGAACGGAAAAAGGCCATAACTCAGAAAAAGTTAGAACTGGAAATGGCAACCATTAATGAAGATGCCGAAAAAGATGTTGCGTTCGCTGAAGAAGACGATGGGTCGCAAAAGCTCAGTGACGACGAAGATGTCGAAGCCGACAAAGGAAATCTCCATCAACAGGGAGAAAAGACGTCATTCACCGAAGATGAAAGACAAGTGATTGAGCAGTGGTTAAAAGTACCAAATGAAGACGTACCTAAAGAAACGGTAATAGAAAAAGTTCCTATGAGAAATGTCATTGAAAATATAAATTTTGAATACCAGCAACCTAACGGGGATACACCCAGTAAGGCGCAGATGTTGGCCAGAAAGACCGTGGGAAGAGATTTGCCATTCTTCTCCGGAGACATAGATGAATGGGGAGCATTTATCTCTCAGTATCGACAGTCGAATGAAATGTGTGGTTATTCCAACGCAGAAAATTTGTACAGACTACAGAAGTGTCTGAAAGGAAAAGCCAGAGAAACTGTTAGTGCATTATTAGTTACACCGGAAAATGTACACGAGATTATTGTTATGTTGGAAAGAAGATTCGGTCGCCCCGAAGAGATAATCGAAAAGATGATGAAGAGAATTACAGAGTTTCCAGCCGTTAAGGAAGACAGACCAGCATCAATCGTCGATTATGGAATATTTGTCAAGAATCTTGTTGTGACTATAGAAAACCTCAAAAGAACGGAGTATTTAATGAATCCACAACTATTGAAAGAGTTAATTCAGAAATTGCCGTCGTCATTGAAGATCAACTGGGCAATACACCGAGAAAGTATAAAGTTGATTTGTGCTACTTTAAGAAACTTTTCGGATTGGATCGAACAGCTGTCAGTTGCTGTGCAGTCGATTGAAAATTATGCTGCGTCATATCAAGATAAGAAAACATCCGAGAAGAAGAGCAATTACAAGAGTAATTATAGAAAGGAAGTTACACTTGCCACAGATGTAAAATCATCATCGAGTCAATCGACAAGTGCAGAGAAAAGCAGTAGTAATTCGTATCAGAAGAAGAATTGTCATTTCTGCAACAAAGAAGGTCATTTCCTAACCAGTTGTAAAAGTTTCCTGCAGCAATCTGGAGAAAATCGATGGAATTGGGCAAAAGAAAATAGAAGGTGTTTTTGCTGTTTTGGAGCCGGACATGGTGTGCCACAGTGTGAAAGAAGAAGGGAATGTGGTTTGAACGGTTGCAGTGGTATGCATAATTCATTATTGCATTTTGACAAAAAGAAAGAAGTTAGTAAGGAGGACGTAAAGAAAGAAGTTAGTAAGGAGGAAGTAAAGAAAGAAGTCAATAAAGGCGAAGTTAATACTGAATCATTGTGCAACGTAGTGCATTCAGTACTCCTTACATCAAACGAAGTTCTGTTACGTGTAGTTCCTGTAACACTGAAAGGTCCAGCTGGAGAAGTAAATACATTTGCTCTTATGGATGATGGATCCACAGCTACCTTGATTGAAGAAGATTTAGCAAATCAACTTGGATTGGACGGACCTACGGAAGAAATGAGACTGAAAGGAGTAAGTCCCTCATCAGCACGTTTTCCAGATTCGAAACGAGTGACAGTGGAAATAAGGAACACCGACAGTGCGGAGAAGTTTGTGATGAAAAATGTTCGTACAGCAAGAAATATTAATTTACCCAGACAAACGGTTAATGTGGCTCAATTACAGAAAATGTGGCCTTATTTGAATAACATTAAAGTGTCGTCAATGGAAGACGCAGTGCCAAGAATTTTAATTGGCGAAGATCAGATACATTTAACTATCGCCCGAGAAGTTAAACATGGAGAGGAAGGCGAGCCAATACTATCTCGCACTAAATTGGGTTGGGTGATTCATGGACCCACCAATCAACAGAAGTCCGCCAGAAGAGACTATACATTTTTCTTGTCCCAGGAGCAGAGAGACGAGGAACTTCACAACATGGTGAAAGAAAGTTTTAAAACTGAAGCATTTGGAGTTGCAGTGCCAAGAACAAAATTAAAATCCGAGAGTGACAAGCGAGCCGAAGAAATTATGCTGAGAACAACAAAGAAAGTTGGCAGTCACTACGAAACGGGACTTTTGTAGAAATTTGACGATGCACAGCTTCCCGAGAGTAAGTCAATGGCACTCAACCGATTATACACCGTTGAACGTAAGATGGATAAAGACATAAATTATGGAGCATTGTATTGTTCGAAAATACAAGATTATATTAACAAAGGTTATGCTCGTAAGCTGTCAAGTGAGGAAATACAGAGTAGTGACACTAAGATATGGCATTTACCTCACTTTGGAGTAGTCAACCCCAAGAAACCGGGAAAGATGAGGATTGTTTTTGATGCAGCCGCTCAGTCAAATGGAAAAAGTCTTAATGACATGTTGCTGGCAGGTCCCGATTTGTATAATTCGCTAGTTGGAATTTTACTTCGATTCAGAGAGGGAAGAATTGCATTCAGTGCGGATATCTCTGAAATGTTCCCGCAGATCAAGATAATTAAAGCAGATTTACCAGCACAGAGATTTCTTTATCGAGGAATTGAAAGAAACAAACCACCTGAAGTTTATGAAATGGCAAGCATGATCTTTGGAGCTACTTGTTCACCGTCGTCAGCTCAGTATGTGAAAAATATCAATGCTGAAAAATACAGAAAAGAGTTTCCGGAAGCTGTAGATGCGATTATTTACGACCATTATATGGACGATTATCTCGACAGTGCAGATAATGAACATCAAGCCAAGAAGTTAATACGAGACGTCATAAATATTCACAGCCAAGGAGGATTTCAAATTAGAAATTGGATCTGTAGTTCGAGAGAAGTCTTGTCAAGTGTTCCTGAGGAGTTACGTATTCAAGAACAGAAAGATTTAAATGTGACAAAAGAGTACGCAGTTGAAAGAGTCTTGGGCTTACATTGGAATCCCAGCTCAGATTGTTTTACTTTTAAAACAAATTTTCCAAAAGTTGACAAGGAAATATTGAGTGGTGAGAAACGACCAACGAAGAGACAAGTATTGCAGCTCATCATGTCAGTATTTGATTCGCTTGGATTTATTGCACATTTTATGGTAAAAATGAAAATTTTATATCAAGAGATTTGGATTTCCGGAATAGACTGGGATCAAACAATACCAGAAGAGTTATGTGAAAAATGGTATAAGTGGCTCGGAGAATTACCGAAAGTAAAAGATTTGCAGATTCCAAGATGTAATGCAAGTGGAATTTCATCAGAAGCAACAAGACAGTTACACGTTTTTTGCGATGCAAGTAAAAAAGCTTTTTGTGCAGTGGCGTATCTACGCACAGTTGACATGGGGAAACCTTTAGTGTCATTCGTCATGGCAAGGACAAGAGTCGCACCAATTAAACCAATGACTGTATCAAGATTGGAGCTACAGGCAGCATTGGCAGGAACGAGATTAGCAGCTACTATCAAGAATGAATTGAAGATAAGTTTAGACAAAATCATTTATTGGTCAGACTCGATGAACGTTATATTTTGGATTCGTTCAGAGCCGCGCAAGTTCAACCAGTTCGTGGGAAACAGAATAAGAGAGATTTTGGAGGCAACGAATGTTGAGGATTGGAAATGGGTGCCTACAAAAGAAAATGTTACCGACGAAGCCACAAGGGATGTCGTTGATTCAGAACTAGATAGCAACAGCAGATGGTTAACAGGACCGTCATTTCTACAGCAGCCTCCTGAAGATTGGCCGAGAGAAAAGGAATCGCCTCATCTTGGAAGTCGCACTGCATCCACTCCACATGTGGGCCAGCGAGATGTGGTGTTGATGGAAGGGATGGAGGATGGCGTAAATGGATTCCGAATGGAGGAGTTGGAATACAAAAGGGAATTCATCGCAGTAACTCAAGTCATGTTTCCAGCTGTTTTACCAGAAGTGAAACGATTTTCCAGATTTAGTAGACTGTTACGAGCGACAGCAAATGTTATCCGTTTCACCAGGATTTGCAAGTCAAAGAAATTGGATAAGTCAGATGTCACTGTTAATGAGTTAGAGAGAGCAGAACGATTATTGATACAGAGAGCTCAACAGGAAGATTATTATGATGAAATTCATTTGTTGAAGAATAAAAAGAAGTTAACAGTGTACAGTGTTTTGTACAATTTGAACCCAAAGTTGGATGAACATGGAATATTAAGACTTGATGGCAGACTTGGAAATTCCAACCAAATTACAGATGAGGCAAAGACTCCAGTCATTTTACATCCGAAAAATGATTTAACTAAGTTATTGATGACTCACTACCATGAGAAAGCAGGACATTCGGGAATGGAGTTCGTGGTTAATGAATTGAGACAAAAGTTTTGGATTCCAACGCTGAGATCAGCCATTCGATCAGTTTGGAATAAATGTTTGAAGTGCAAGTTGTCACGAGCAAAACCAGCACCACCATTGATGGGAAATTTACCCGAATGCAGACTACAAGGATTTGTTCGTCCTTTTACCAATACGGGCATGGACTACTTCGGGCCTATGACAGTTACGATCGGGCGCCGACATGAGAAGCGTTACGGAGTTGTTATTACGTGTATGGCCACACGTGCAGTTCATCTTGAGTTGGCAGCATCTCTTACCACCGACTCAGCGATTATGGCGATAAGAAGAATGATGGCAAGAAGAGGCTACCCAAATAAGGTATTTTCTGACAATGGAACTAATCTGAGAGGAGCGGATGCAGAATTGCGCCGAGCAATGAAAGAATTAGACCAAGACAAGATTTATGAGGAAATGTCAGAACATCGTATTGAGTGGTCTTTTATACCACCGGGAGCACCCCATATGGGGGGAAGTTGGGAACGTTTAGTTCGCTCAGTAAAAGTGGCATTGAAAGCAGTTCTAAAAGAACAGTCCCCGCGAGAGGAAGTACTGCAGACATTGTTAGTCGAGGCGGAAAATATTGTCAACAGCCGTCCTTTAACAAGAGTTTCGAGTGATCCAGACGATGTGGAGAGCCTCACACCCAATCATTTTCTTATTGGAGTGTCAAGTGCTATGCAACAGCCAGGAGTTTTTTCGAAAGGCGATTTGTGCATTAGGAAACAATGGAGGATTGCACAATACTATGCAGATTGCTTTTGGAGAAGTTGGATACGTGAGTACCTACCTACACTCACTAGAAGAACAAAGTGGTTCCAGAAACAAGAGCCTATGAAAGTTGGAGACTTCGTAATTATTGTGGACGACACCGCACCGAGGAATAGCTGGCCAAAAGGGATTATCGTCGCTACATATCCGGGAAAAGACGGGCAAGTTCGTGTAGCAGATATCAAAACCGCCACGGGAGTCTTCAAGAGAGCAGCATCTAAGATTTGTGTCCTGGACCTAGAGGAAAATTGTGATGAAAAACCCGGGGTTTCCATCAGGGGGGAAGAATGTGGTCCCCGGACCGAGCAAGGGAACAGCAGTGGGAGCAACGGGTGCGAAGACGCCGTTCTGATGCAACGAAGAAGGATTGAGCGAGTGGAGTGGAGTGAGGAGAGTAAGTCGGACGCGAGCAAGCCAACAGGAGAAGTGCAAGAAACGTTGTCAGTCGACTGTAATTCTATTCGTGGCTGATAATTGATTGTATTTGGCATTAATTGATTTAATTGGATTGTGTATATTGTTGACATTCATTATTCAAGTATAGTTGATTGTTGCGGTGTGTACTACTGATTAAATTAATATAGAATTTAAACTTTAAACCCCTCCGACCTTGCACATACTTCTCATCAGTTATTTTGTCATCGTTAGTAGGAGAACCGTTATCCATCGTCATAGTTGATAGACACTAGATTCAAAGGAGTCTAGTCAGAACAATATAAATTGACATATAAATAAATGCACTATTATTAGAATAATCAGAAGAAATTAAAATCATTTGTTTATACTTATTTACTAGATATGTCATAATGTCGGATAATATCAGTTTTCAATTTCACTTACCAAATGTCCAACCCAATCGTCGTAATCAGTGCTGCGGAAATCGCAATATTCGCACAAGATTATCATTGCTTCGGTTGTAGGTATAATTTGTGGATTAACATTTGCAAAGTATGAAAAATTCTTGCTTTCATTTCTGAAAATTCATTTAATGATGGTTAATTGCTTTTAATGAGAAACACAATCAACAATCAAACAACAAAACTAAAAATATTTACACGCACAGGTGGAAAATGTTTCCCAGGTTCCTCTTCGCGCCGTAAATCAAGATTACTTTTCTGCGTGAACACATACAACAACTATCACACAGACAGACGTCCCGGCCCGGGTAAAGAGAGATAAACAGAATTACAATTAGCCTTATGCTCAAAGGACTATAGATATATAGAGATATCACATGATAATTTGAAATTATTATATTATACTTATGAAGGATATTTGTCAATGATATATAAGATGATATTAAATTAATGTGAGAATCAATTACCGCAGACCACGACCCTCAAAATGATGAAGTGAAAGAGGATTCAGGTAAGTCCGAAAATGAATCATTTAATTGTAGTCACTGAAAGTAAACCCGAATTGTACAGTACAAAATATTAAAATTTATGATAAGAGATACGTCCAAGTGATGTGAGAGAGGGAACCGACCGGCGGTAACTGACTTTGGGGAAATTCAATATCGCGCGAGAAGACTGATTGAGTTGAGCGAGTCCACTCAGTTGTGTGGGTTTCTGACAATTCCCCCTCCCCTTGTGGCGGTTACCGGGTTACCGTCTTGAGGAGATTTTTCCTCTGGAGCATTTCATGTTGCAGTGTTTCCATCATTAGCTTTCTTTCCATTTGCTTTGCTTTGGCATTTTTCTTTCTATTCATCCTCCTGCGGGCGCGTTGCTTCATGACGTATTCTGGATGTTCTGATTCCCATTTCTTTTTTGCTTCCTTGTCCAATGGTTTTGGGCATTTGCTGATGGTATGATACGTATCTCCACAATTGATACATAGAACTGGACCGTTTCCAGGTAACTCCGGACTGGGTGATATTGGAATCTGCACTTGCTCGGCAAATTCTTGGTATTCTGCAGCAAGGTTGGCTGTGGAAGCGTCGGTAATACTGGAGGCGGCATTGGATTTAATAGAGGCATGAGGTATAAATATTTCCGTAAGAGATAAATTTTCATTTGTAGAATTCAGCAGTTTTTGGACAATCTCTAAAGTGTCAACACATAAAAACTGAAATTTAAACGACTTTTTCTTCCGTAGTGGCAGAAACATTACATCCCAAGTCAAACGGATGTTGAACACAAAGCATGGAATTTGTACTGAATTTTCTTTCCGGTTCTTGATCAAAAGCCCAAAATTTATAAGCTGCTAGTTCCATTGGTAACTGTGGTGCGTTGTGAGGTTCAAAAATTGATTTTGGTAGAAATTTGCCAAGATGAGAACAAACGACTTGTGAATGAAGATCTGAATGAGCGTACAATTTGAAAAAATCTGCAATTAATTCCAGAATTGCACGAGCGGTTTGTTTTTCGGTTGCTGGATCAGTCGGGTGACTTGCAGGTTCAATAAAAGAAATTAAATTGGTAATTTTGTTAACGTCTGAACAGAAAGAAGCGTCCCAACCTTTGATTTCAATTTTTCTCTCACTCATTGATTGCAGAACGGAGACAGGTGGAATTATTCGTTTCATTGTAAGAAACACGATAACCAGAATATTGAGACAATTATTGGTAATTCTGTTAGAAGGTGAAGACGATTCAGACTCCGTCAGCTTGTGGTAATTTGCCCAATAGTTTATAAGTCGAAACAGGTATGGCAGTCTCGGATCCAATTTTAGAAGGAAGCTTAACAATTTGGACAACTGCACCTCCATTGAGTTTTCGAATGTGAATTGACAAGGGATACCAGAAGTGGCTTCTGTAATTGTTATGCTTGGAAGAGAATCACGTGGACAAGACTTCAAATCTTGATGAAATAAACTTTCGTTTTCACAATTAAATTTTGAAAGCCACTTTCCAAATGTCTCAAATATTTCTGACTTGTTATTAGTAGTTTCTATAGTTCCAGCAGAGATTGAGCCTTTCAGTTTTGATTGTCCTGCAAAACATTTTGTACAAGGGACTGTATAAAATTATAGTTCATATTCTTCTACATAGATAATTGTGTTAGCATTTAATTACCATAAGCATCAAAACAGATGTGCAGATTTAACGTGTTAATACTTTGAAGACCACTTTCGTCATCCCCATACGTGTTCAAGACACAATTGGGGAAGTCATTTTTCAAAGTGTCCTCTAATTGTTTTAGTAATTGTTGTCGCATGGCAATTTTATCAGAATTCATTGTAATTTGACGCATAAAATAAAGGAGTTGAGAATCCATGTCCGGAATGAATTTCAAAGCTGCTGCCAGTTTTAAATGTTCATTGTTACTTGTTTTAGGACCAGCAACTTCAAGAGCATCCCCTGAAATTAAAAATATAAATAAATAGGTAAAATGTGTAAACGTATGTCGTATGTGATCTTTAGAAAAATATAAATAATTAATTTACATTCAGTAGAAGAAATATCGGATTTCAATCGGAGATACAAAGTTGACTGCTCCAATCTGTGTTCACCCTCTATTGCATTGAGAGCATAATCCCTGAAAAAAATTACATTTACATTTTTCGTGTTAAAAACAAATATTTTTGCTGCCTATTAGTGTATTCTATATTAGTATAACTATAAAGCAATATTATTAAATATTTTATTAGTTTGAATGGTTTTGTTGAAGGAACATGTCGATTTATGCTTGAATTTCTCTGACGATTTAAAAATTACTTATTAAATGTTATTTAAATAGAATTACTTTTCTATCAGTTGATTTATGCAATACTGCTTGTCTTCCCCAAAGAAGGCATCGGAAATCATTCCGTATTTCGCCAAAAACCGGCATATTTCCTTCTTTGTTTTTTGAAAGTCTCCATCGATTAGTACCACAATAGATCTTTCATTTAGATCAGAAGACCAATTATTTACGCATTCGGTGACGAAATGCTGGTGACCATCGCTCGTCTATTCATATGAAATTGACAAATATTATTGTACTATCATTAGAATAATTAGAAGAAATTAAAATCATTTGTTTATACTTATTTGCTGGGTATTTCATAATTTTAATTTCACTTACCAAATGTCCAATCCAATCGTCGTAAACAGTGCTGCGGAAATCGCAATACTCACACAATATTATCATTGCTTCGGATTTATGATTTATTCTTCATTTACATACTAAATCTTCTAAAATTTAATTATTGACGTTTGTGACTTGCGTTTAATGGGAAATCAGGAGAACTGAACCAAAGACAAAACTGGAAAACAACAAGGACAGGTGGAGAAATTTTCCTTCCATCTTCGCGCCGTAAAACAAGAACACTGTTCTGTGTGAACAAATACAAATAGCGAAAAGACGTCAGGGGCAATGATAGATAAACATGTATAAGAATTGTAATTTGCATTAATTGCATTGATTATTGAACGTTGTAGATAATCCATTGAAATATTAATTGACAAATAAAATACACTAGGAGGAACTTTCAGAATTGGGAAATGGGGTCGTGAAAAATCTGCGGGATTAGGTGTATAAAAAGAGCTTTTTAAATCTCCAAGGCAGCAAAATTACATTATTTTAAAAGCTCAGACCCGGTGAACCCTTACAATGAACTCATGGTGGAATTCTGGAAGTGTTTTAAAATGCCATGACTATATTTGAACAATTAAAAGAAGTTAAGGTTCGGTAAGTGATATCACGTGGTATATCGCACTTTTATGAGCTAATCGGTGATATCTCTGGGCTGGAAAGTCTAATTGAAAATTCAAAAACCTCATCTGGAAGCGAAAGATATTCTCTATCACGTCTGTCTACGTCTGTCCGTCTGTCTGTCCGTCTGTGACCACAATAACTCACGAACGGCTGATCACAAATCGTTCAAACTTCTTATGCGTGAGTCCGACCGAAGGTGCCATTGAAAAATGGGGTCAATCGGTCAACTCTTTCATGACCTTTGACTTTGCAGAATAACTGCTGTCTGTGACACCAATAACTCACGAACTGATTGACAGAATTCGTTCAAACTTCTCATACGTAATCTCTTTGTCTTAGCGTAGGTCATGTTCGCAAATGGAGCTACTTGATCAACACCTTCATGACCTTTGACCTTTTACAGCAACTATTGTATGTGACCACGATAGCTCAAGAAGTGATTAACAGAAATCGATCACACTTCTCATACGGAGTCCATCGGTCCCAACAAAGGTGAGGTTCGCAAATATGGGGTCAACGCCTTCATGACCTACTTTATTACATTCAGTTTGAATGGTATATTTAAATATTTGCATGCTCCATCCACGTTTTCAATCTATTAACAAGTTGCGATATTTTCAGTGGAATATATTTTAAGCAGTACAACATAACTCGACCTCCTTTAATGTAGTAGCGATGAGTTTTCGTTCCGTATGTTGTAATTTCTAGCCATTTGATTTGCTTTTCAATCCAAACACAAAAGAAAGACGAAAACATGAAAATCGCATAAATATAAAAAATCGTCACAAAGTTATCAGTTAGGTTTAATCCCTTGTTTGGGTTTTCAACTGGAACAGGGTGTCTCGTTTCTTGCAGAATTATTCTGTTTTTATTAATTTCCTTCCAAACGTCCATTACTCCAGATTGTTGTAGTGCTCGCAATCGAGTAAGAACTAAAGGGTCGTACGGCGTACGGGCCTACTAGAAGCCATCCCAGTTTAGTAGGTAGCAATTCCTCCGTGCCCATAACCACACCAGCGTTCTTTGGAAACTGTGTCTTTAATTTGGCATAATATATTTCGACTTTGTCCGAGAAATCCATATACGCCGTTCTATTGCATGTGAAAATTTGATTGAAAATCTTTTTTGGGTAGAAATAGTTGTTTCCGTCCCTGGTTTCCAACAAATCTTTTGGCATGGTAATTGTCCATAGTATGGTATAGATGAGGTTGGAAATATTTCTGAGATGACTTGGTTCACTAAGTGTGTAAGCTATAACACTCTTACTGAATTCAGTCCATACGAAAGATTTATCTGTGGGTAGATCATATGATGGATACCAGTAGTAAGAATTATCATGCAGCGGAGAATAAAGTGAATATTGTAAATCGACGAGTTCGCAAAACGTTTCTATTTTAAGATAATTTCTGGGTGCAGACGACTCTGAAATGCTCCACTCCTTGTACTCATTTGTCAAAATCAATGCTGCCAAAATCCAAGATCCATAAATAAAATAGACTGACGTTAGGCGTTTACATTGCGAATCAATTTCTGCTCCTTGATCCAATAGAATTCGAAATGGAATGAAACTGATTTTCAATTTTCGTATTTTCAACACGATTTTTAGCATAAAATGAACTGCTAAGCAACTAATGAGAATTCCGAACCAAGTGGGACAATCAAAACATGCGAGGTAAGGAAGAAATGAAATATTTCCCAATCCTTTACTTCCGTCACATGTCACAAATTTCCAAGATTCCAAAGTAGTGGGAAAGAAATTTAATTTGGGATAATTGTAACTGATAACAGGTATTTGATTATAGCATTGTTCTGGCAAACTGTTTCTACCTATACAAAAGGTACTTTCGTTTAGAGCAATAAATTCGAAAAGTGGCACTTCTGGATGGTATTTCTGGTTATGGAATAATTTAAAATTTACTCCT
Source organism: Pogonognathellus flavescens (assembly GCA_019776165.1). Taxonomy (NCBI): domain Eukaryota; kingdom Metazoa; phylum Arthropoda; class Collembola; order Entomobryomorpha; family Tomoceridae; genus Pogonognathellus; species Pogonognathellus flavescens. The sequence continues at coordinate 1,370 of JABASD010005024.1, read as the reverse complement.
TTTGGTACATTATTGTTTTTTATTGTAGCACTATTGGAATCCGATTCGCGTCTTTTCTCAATTATATTCCAACGTGCTTTTTGCACTTTTATTTTGCTTTTCTTCTTCCACTCGTAATCCAATGATCTTCTTGTGTACGATTTTGCATTCAAAACCGTCATGTCCACAGTTTCACAATACCTACGGCCCGGGCATTCAAAATCATTGATCAAATAAAACTGTGTTGATTTTAAATGCTTTGATAATACTATCAGTTTTAGGCTCGGTATGTGGAATCTGTCGAAACGAACGTAATGACTGTGTGGACTGAATACTTCGAGTACACTACTAATCCATTGATGGAACAGTTGCTGATTCTGTTCGATATTCATTTCAAGAATCATTATAGATACTTCAGCTCTGAACATATGAAAATCAGCAGAAGTGTCATCATGGCGCCATTGTTGCCAAAACCAGAAATTGGAGTTTGGAAAAACAAAATATTCTCCACCAAAATTTTCATGTCGCTGAGCGGACAAAGGGAAGAGGAGGAAATTAATTTTGCATTGCCACGAAGAAAATAAGGAGGGATATTCAAAATATATAATTTTAGTGGCATCATAATTCACTGATTTTGTCGTCCACTGGGATTTTCCATATCTTTCCTTCACTGAATAGTTTCCAAGCACAACAGGATATTTGAATTCTGCGAAGTCTGTTTCCAGACTGTCAAAAAAGCAATATTGATGAAACAATTACTAAATGGCTTCAAGTAAGAATTCAAATCCAGATATGCATTTTTATCTTCACTTCTACAATAATTCAACAGCAGAATAAATGTCCACCATCCAAGTGTCTTAAACATCTTTCAGGAAATCCCTGAGTTGTTTTTCACTCACAATGGAAAACAATTTTGAGACTGTAAAAAACTTTGAAAGTTTATTACCATGAACATTCAATCATTTCGATGCACACTGTTCAATAATTACAGAATGTGTTAACCTCTCGTATCAAAACTTACAAAATGAAAAGTTATTTTTTGTAACAAAAGTACGTGTTACACAAATTACCTTTGGCCCAAAACTGCACCTTAGAACACATGACCTTGATGATTGCTTCATATTATTTGATTTTAAATTAAACAATGTAATTCTCTTTAATACCTCTAATTAGTAGGAAGAGCACCAAGAAAGAATTGTCGGTTCCAATCCACTCTCTATTTTTGTGATTAGTTTGCCGATACATTCCGCTCAAATTTTCTGCGCAGAAACTGTCAGCCCTGAGAATTAGTGAGAATACTTAAGGATGGGTTAGGACAATTCCGCTAAATTCCGCACTTTTATGAGCTAATCGGTGATTTCTCTGGACTGGAAAGTGGGATGGAAAATCCG
>JABASD010005023.1:0-13569 GCA_019776165.1 Pogonognathellus flavescens | reverse complement strand
AAATGCGACTTCATGATGCGTCATACAAACCCTGAAGACCACCAAAGCTACACTGATATAGCAAGGATACATTAGACAGGAAAATGCTTTATCAAATTTTTCTAATACGTGCCGTTTATGATCTAGAAAATAGAGTCCTAAAGCAAACACCGAAAAATATTTACAATGAATATTATACTTTTTCAATTAGTAACTATATAATTAATATTCGGTAAAACAGATTAAAACGAAATCTCACCATCCACTCGTCTGAAATAATTCATTGAAATGTTTAAAAGTTGAAGAAACTGTACCATCTTGAACGCAAAGCCATAGAAAAATAGCGAAACCACTAGTGATGCAATTATTACCGATAATGATAAGCTCATATTTTCCAACAGTTGCTTGTTTCTTACAGACTGTCCTACCCGAAAAATAGAAAATAATGCATGGAAAGTCAATCCAATGACGAAAATGTAAAGTCTCAAGTTCGTATACCATTTTCTTTGAATTTTAAACAATTTATTTTTGAAATCCCATGAATGAGGAATAATTCCAGTCACAATACCAATATTTAGAATATTAATCAAATTTTTGTAGTGCTCAGAGGACAACATTTCGATACGTGTGCTGGACACAGTTTAAATTGTGTTTCAAGCAATATCTCAATATCTAATGCGGAGAAATTCAGGCTGAAACTTTAATAGAAAAAAATTGTTTTACAATTAATAATCACAGTAACTTCTTCTGTACAATTGACAATAACTACCTAATAATATTAGCTCCGCTTTAGGTAAAGATATTTATAGTTTACGCAAAGGTAATTGAAAATACATGTTAATAGAATTAATTCAAGTGTATGAGTTAAATACATATTCAAACTCATACACTTGACTTAAGTACAATTCCATTTGTCTAGCAAGAGAACAAAGTTTTATTGACTTTGACTGTAACCTTGTGTTGAAACTAACTCTGGCTCCGAAAATTAAAAAATTGATTATTTTCCTGGCCTTACTTTAGAGCAGAGCGTTGGTTTCACCTGTTTCCAGCTCGACGCCATGACGCCAGCGAGGAAAACTTATTTAATACCATTAATAATAATAACTAGGTTTGCTGGTATCAGTTTAGAAAATAAATGAGTCTTAGAAAGAATGGCATTGGCAGAGTTAATTTGTGTTAGACATTTGCTCTGGCTTAACCAATATATATTTTTCGCCAATACAAAGCAGTTGGCAGGTTGATTATACGTATATTAATTCATCGACCGGTTAAATTCTGCATCGTAGGATATCAATATCAATACAATACGATGTGATAATTAAGCAGCAGCTTTTCAATCTTGTCATGGTCATTGGAGATTTCTGTTAAATCGTCGACTTCATACCCCATTCTTCATTTCTTATCCGGAAATGAAAAATTTTGCAAATAAATTTATTTCATTAATGGGCTTCAGGGCTTTGCAACCGTGGCTATATATGGCAATGTCCCCACAGCCACAGAAATGTGATTGTGGGGGCATTGCTGCTGGAAAATGTGTCCACACAAATTCCGAAACGAGTTAGTGTTTATAAATGGTCATAAGCAAAGCATAGTAAGCATTTTTTACGTCAATTACTCCGACAAAAGAGTTTGCTACTGTAAAATAGAATAATATATGGAGGAAAGTTCGCGCTGCGCCCGATTATGTGTTGTATATATTGCATCCTATAAATTATTTCGACACGTGCCTAAACATCCTCCGTCGCCTATTATTTCATAAAATGTAACTAAAACTCAATATTTTACAGAAATATTATACGTAACTCTATTAATGATTAAGAAATTAATGGATTATTTGTAATAACTTGTTTCGTGTCTTTTCGTCAATTTACATGATCACTTAAGTTGTCCTAAATATTTAAACAAAACTACATACAATGATGCTAAGCTTTTACAAAGCAAATGATTATGTCAAAAAGTTATTTCATTGTCAAATGATAATTAGCATACATGTTAAGAAGGATTATGTCTATTACAATGACATTAAACGTTACAGGTTGAGTATTTGTCTGTTAGCTTTTTATATAACAATGATTGTACGTTTTATATTTCATATTTCTAAATTGTGTTACCTATTAAACAAATTGACCAATACATCAATAATGTAGCAAAGATACATTATGTAAGGAAATGATCTACTCAATTTCTCCGCACTCACCCTTCAGAATTTATAAAATATAGTCCTAAATACAACGCACACAAATAATTTATGCTTAAAAATACATTTTTAATGTATTTCAGAATTTACTTTACACATATCTACTTTTTTATAGTTCCACTTTTTTGTATTTTGCATCATACCGTTTTCGACTTTTATTGTATTGCTTTGACTGATGGAACACTATGTAATTTAATTTCTGTTTATTGCTATACAAAAACGACGGTTACACTGAAATAGCAAAATTCTCAACGACAAGATCAAATGCTTTAAAAATGTTCTCTGCATTAACTTTTTTACGTATAATATGTAACAACCGGAATTATATGTACAGAAGCAAAACATAAATATGTGCATGTGAATTTTATATTTGAGAAAGATGTCTGAAAAATGAATAATCGCACTCTTACTCGCGCGTCACTACAGTCTAAAAATAACTCTTAAATACTCGTGCACGTATAGGCATACTGAAGCGTATGTATTTCTCAAAAACAAAAGTCCATTAAATACATTGGAGTACAGAGATGACAAAATAACTAAAACAATTTTTCTCATCAGTCAGTAAATATTTGGTTTCACATCCTGCCAGTCACAGTCACGAAGCAAGCAAAATTATTTATGATTGCTTAAGCAGAAAAGGGTTGTTATGACATGTACTAATTGTGTGTCAACTGCCACATACTAATCTAATATAACATTACAAAAAATGTAATATCGCCAATCCATAACGCTTACATTAAAACTAAACACGGCATGTAGTTTATGCACAATGGCGATAATCAGAGTTCTTTTTTTACCAGCATTTTTTTTTAACAACCATCCGGTTGGCCAAAATGGCTAAAATGGCCACTAGGCGGTAAAAAAGTAGTATAAAATTACTGTTTTCTTCCAAATAAATTGCATTTAAACAAAAAGAAAAGCATACATATATCAAATTAACTCTTAAAGTTTATTTAGCATAACAATTCATAATTTAAAATGACGTTTTTATTACAAACAGATATATTTGACAGACAGACAAAATTGACAAAATAACAAAATATTCAAAAACAGCGACTTAAAATCTGCTGTTTTTCTATTTTGGCCACTTTTTACAAATTTTGGCTACTGGCCAACAAATCTTTGATGACCATTTCTACCATTTTGGCATATGTGCAGTTAACCACTGCACTAGCCAGTGGCCATGTGAACCCTGGCGATAATGCTTTGAGAAATAATATTCTATTCATACAGGATTCTATACCTAACTCATAAAAGTATTTTCTGTGCCATGAATGATATATAAAAGCGCAATAAAATTATATTCCATTCTACTACGTTCAAGGGTGTACCCAGGATTTCTATTTGGGGGGCTCACAATAAAGTGAGTGCAAAACAGTCATAGACACCGACGGAATAGCAAAGATCTGTCCGTTTGTCTAACGACGATAACTTGAGATATATTCTGTACACGTAATAGTGCGGACCTCGCTGTTGGAAAAACCTTGGAATCCGGGGATCTAAGATCCCCAAAAACATTTTTTAATAAATTATGTAGATATAAAATTGTGCTAACTTTTAACATACCATCTTCCTGCCGGCAAAATAATACATAGATACTGACTTTTTCAATCCGACACTTTATTAATGACAAAATATTATGAAAGTTTATTTTAAAGTGACATAAAATTCTTTAATTTTTACTCCATCCGGCATTGTCTTTGGTTTTGCAATGTCAGCTTAAATAATGAAACTATATTAAACTTTCCATTTTACTCTATTCCAGCAATGATAAACAGAAAACCAGATTACAGCCGCAATTATAATTTTGTTCAAAATTGGAAAACAATGCATGATAGCGCAATGTTTGGCGGCCGTTTTGCTACCAAATATATATTTTTACTACCCCAGGGGGACGACTTATTTAGTAGCGCCTCGGGGTACACTACTCACCCTTAACTGTGTAGTAATATTTAGAATGAGACAACTTTCTAATTAGGATTAGAAGTATAATTTATATGTATTCTCGAAGTTGTAAAAGACCTTTGTAGACAAACTTTTTTATTGGGTTTTAAATATCAATTTTTACCTTGTATTAATATTCCCATCTACGTTGAATTTTAGTGCAAATGCAGTGTGATGTTGTTTTATTATAACAACTGCTACAATGAAGAGCAAGAGAAAGTGGAAACACAATGTATCAATTAATTATCATTATTTTAACAAAATTAATAATGATGAAATACTAATAAATATGTCAAAATTATTGAATTGATTTGCCGAGACTTAAATTGAAAAATGAAGCCCGCATCGATCAAAACCAGATTTACCTCAAACCCTTTGCCAATCCTTTATAACTCAAACCAGTACCAGCTTAAATATATTTCCAATCTGAACCAAACCCAATATATCTCAAACACGGTCGAAACTCGATATATTTCTTTTCAAACCGGGTCTGAAGTTGAATAGATAAACGAGAGTTAGCCATAGCTTACTGCCACCATTTATTTTAAACTTGGTTCAAATCCGATCTCAAATAAGTAATTAATTAAGGAGGTGGAAAATGGAAAAGCCTCTTTTTTAGATATGCAAGCAAAAGTAAGCAGAAAATCAAAAACAAAAATGTACAGGTAAATGAAATCGATTATCTTCAGGATGATAAGATCATCAGCGACGATACTGATTTTATATGTAACAATGTTATTTAATTTTTCTAACTCGGTCTGAAAACTTTGACCTGAAACCGTTCGGTCCGCCCAAACATTCCAGTTACAATCCAAAACCCGCAGATGTAAGGTAAGACTGCTTGCCGAGGCGGTACGATCTGAGTTCGAGTCAATTAGTTTTCAAAGTTCGCGATTTCTGCAAAAATATTTTAGCGGTCTGGTCCATTCATTCCATTTCCATGTTTATTAGATCGTTTGTGAAAAAGCCGATCCGTTTTGCTTTCGTTATTACATAGTATTATTTGTATTGCTTAGAACTATTTAGTATTACATTAACAGATATGTCATTTGTGGTCTGATTCATGCAGTCAAAGAATACACTCCAATGAATTTAATCTTAGTTGTACAAACGTCATAAATGTAATCAAATAATCTTAAATTAAGATAAATATTAAAGAAAATTAAATTATAGTTAATACTTCCTCCTAATTATTTTTTAAATATCACATTTTATTGAAACGTAATTTTAGAAGGAAATAATAAAAGTCACACAAATATGAAATCCGTTACATTTTGGTTTACACTGTTATTAAAAGCTAACACAAGCTTTATAGTTCCCTTATTAATATTAAGAATATATTTTCCTGTACTCTCTCTATCAATTACTGCAAAATTTCCTATCTTTATTTTCATAACTTGGCAGGATCGACAGAATAATTTCATTTCCAAATTGTGGGTTTTCCACGACTGCGTGCTCCTAAAAGAATAATTCGTAATGATAGCCCCAAATTTAAGTACCACCAACCAGCATACGAATGTCATTGGCGACAATATCATGAAGAATACCAATCTAACTATTGTCACATTTGAAGTATTAACAAACATAATGTAATTATTCACCAAAATGCATCTGGTAACTACCGATTGGAGCAGCCAATAATATGTTTCTGTCAGTTCATTAAGCATATTATTCAATAATTGCATAGAACGCGCTTCTATAATAATAGAATTAGGTTGTCGTAGTGTTTTACTTGTGGCGTAAGCTTGTCCATGTTGCATCCTAATTTATCAGTGAAATATAATTAGTAATTACTTCAAAGAAGGTTTAACGCATGTAACGTAAAAATTATATTTGCAAAATCAATAATAATGTTTACCTCATTTCTCGCAGAAAAGTTATGTAAGCAAAACCTTGCGTAAACGATGGATAGTAAATGAATAAGAAAACTGTCCAGGCAGTAATTGAGAATATAGCTACAATTAATGAGTATGCTGTCAAAAATATTGTGTATCTGTATTGTTTGGGTATTACGGATGTAAGAAATGCGACTTCATCATGGTGCGTCATACAAACGCTGAAGGTCAACAAAGCTACACTGATATAGCCAGCATATATAAGACAGGGAAATGCCCTATCAAATTTCTCTAATATGTGCCGTTTGTGATCTAGAAAATAGAGTCCTAAAGCAAACACAGAAAAAAATTACAACCAACATTATATTTTTTCAATTATTAACTATATAATTAATATTCGGTAAAACAGATTAATACGAAATCTCACCGTCCACTCGTCTGAAATAAGTCATTGAAATGTTTAAAAGTTGAAGAAACTGTATCAACTTGAAGGCAAGGAAATATAAATATACCGAAGCCACTAGTAATGCAATTATTACCGATAATGACAAGCTCATATTTTCCAACAGTTGCTTGTTTCGTACAGACTGCCCCACCCGAAACAGAGAAAATAATACATGGAAAGTCCATCCAATGACGAAAATGTAAAGTCTCAAGTTCGTATACCATTTTCTGTGAATTTTAAACAATTTATTTTTGAAATCCCATGAATGAGGAATAATTCCGGTCACAATACCAATATTCAGAATCCTAATCAAATTTTTGTAGTGATCAGGGGACAACATTTTGATACGTGTGCTGGACACAGTTTAAATTGTGTTTCAAGCAATATCTCAATATCTAATGCGGAGAAATTCAGGCTGAAACTTTATTAGAAAAAATGGCTTTATATTAAATAATCACAATGATTTCTTCTGTACAATTGAGAATTACTGCCTAATAATATTAGCTCCGCTTTACGTAAAGATATTTTAAAGTTTACGCAAAGGTAATTGAAAATACATGCTAATGGAGAATTATTGGTAAGAACAATATGTACGGTAAAATACCAATTACAGTCTGCAATTGAATGATATCCATTCAACTATAATTTCCTAGCCAGTGGTTTTAGCTGCTTGTCCCTTAGCAGCTAAGTGCGACTCTAAATATCCCATTTTCTTGATATTGTATACAGAATGTAATTATGCGGCAGCTACAAAAGCAATTTAGGGGATTTACACTGCAAAACAAAAAAATTCCCGGAGTTATATTGCACTAGAGTAATTTCCCTATAACCTTTCTTTTTTAATCGCTTTTTAATTTATTTAAGCATACGTAAACTCATACACTTGACTTGAGTACATTTCCATTTGTCTAGCAGGAGAACAAAGTTTTATTGACTTTGAATGTAACCTTGTGTTGAAGCTAACTCTGGCTCCGAAAATTAAAAAAATGATTATTTCTCTGGCCTTACTTGAGAGCAGAGCGTTGGTTTCACATGTTTCCTGCAAGACGCCACGACGCCAGCGAGGAAAAACAATTTTAATACCATTAATAATAATAGCTAGGTTTGCTGGTATCAGTTTACAAAATAAATTATTATTAGAAAGGTATGATATTGCCAGAGTTAATTTGTGTAGACTTTTGCTCTGGCTTAACCATTATATACTTTTTGCCAATACAAAGCACTTGGCAAGTTGATTATACGTATATTAATTCATCGACCGGTTAAAGTGTGCATCGAAGGATATCAATGTCAATACGATGTGATAATTAGCATAAGCTTTTCAATCCTGCCATGGACATTGGGGATTTCTGTTAAGTCGTCGACTTCATACTACTAAACCCCATCAATCAATGCTTTTCCTGATATGAAATAATTTTGCAATTAATTTGTTTCATTAATGGGCTTTAGAGGACATCGGAACCGCGGCTACATTTGTTGATACTAGATCCATGACTTTCTTCTCTCTAGATACCATTTGTAATATGGCTGAACATAATAATTAATACGCCTTCAAATTAAATACAGAAGATGCTGCTGGGGAAAATATTTTTTATTAACGAATTTTCATTCATATTTTGGTTATTATGCAAATTGATCCAATTCAATTAATTATTTAAAAAAATTATAAAATCGTTCGTATAGTTAGAAAAGATAATTGTAAGTAAAGGTCCACCGAATTACGGAATAGCGTAATATTCACATTAACAATTATTTTATAATCTTTTATTTCAACACAATTATATAAATTTACATAAGAAGTTATCGAACTAATATTAATATAATTAAACTAACAATAAGGTCTTAGAAACCATCTGATATATTATCTTATATATATTTCTCCAGAAAGAAATGAAAAAGATACAATGCAACAGTGCATTTACAAATAAGTTAATCAACACTAAACTTTTTTTGAGTTCTACAATAATTTTTTCCATAATAAGATAAAAAGCTGAATTCAAAATTGTAGATTAATTTAAAATATAAAAATTACGTGATACTACACGCCAGCAAATTATATTACCCTTACTTCCGTATTATTTCACACGTATAAAATAGTTATTTGAACACACTTTTATAATAGCTTTGTTTTATGTTTCTATTGTTGTCACATTATACAACATAATACGGTAATTTATTAATTGCAATTGTTAATTAACTAATTAAGAAAATCAATTAATTTAAGAGAAACAAATGTCCTAACCTTTATTTGCATTGATAGGTTAATGAAAAACACTCAAACAATATTTCTAAACTATCGGTTCGCAGCTGATCCTATTAATTCAGAAATTTTGAAATTGAGGCGACACACTTAAAATAACTTTTTAGAAAATTAATAGTCGATAACTTATATTAATACTTAATTATATCAAAATTGTATAATAAAATTTAAAATCAACGCCGTTTACAATAATTTTTTCAACGCCCGATTCATTTGGAATAATAAATTCGTAAATAAAATCGACTGATGTCCGTGAGCACATTATGTTAGTGTTCTGAAAATATTCTGGTGTGATGGGAAACACGTAATGGCCATTTATTGATTGATTTGTCGTGAAAGATTGCCTTGAAATGGAAACGTGTTTTTCAAATATTTCAAATCAGACCATACAAACCTTTTCAGGGTGATATGCGGTATTTCCGTGTTAAATATATCTGTGAATAACGAAGCCATTTCCAAAGCCCATATGTTTTTATTGCGTCTACCGCAATCTGAAATGATCAGGTGTCTTGGTGAAAAATGTTCCGACATTTTAACAACAGATGGAAAGGTACAATTAGCCATAATCAGAAAATCTAAAAGGAAATTGGCTCTGCTCCTAATTTCGAATGTACCTTGCATTAGAGTTATTTTTCTGACACCTTTAGGAAAAATACTCAAGTCGAGAGGAATTTTATTCCATTTGGTATAACATTCTAACATGAATTCTTACAAGCCAGAAATACAATCGGTTAAAAAAGGAAGGGAAAAATTTAGAACCTGACAACCAAACAAATTTATACATTTAATGTGCGGAAGGATCAAATCGCATTCCGAGATCTTAATTATCGGACCAATTTTCAATATCTCTACTGATGGGGGGAACATTATGTACACCAAATTTTAAAATGTTAATTGTCAGAGGAATGAAGATAATATTCGCCTAAGCACAGATCTTCAACTCTCCAAGTGCAGTTGCTTAAATTAGTATATTTGGCACCCGGGCCACCTACCCATTGATCCAGGCCACCCACACCGTGAAACAGTGCCACAATTCATATTTCACTTAAATTCCAGGGAAAGACAATGAACGTTAGACAATTAGACATAATATTTATTTCATCTCAAATTGAATGTCCTTAAAAATTGTTATTTTAAATAAGTGTAATGTGAATACAAAGAGCAGTGAATAAAATATCGGGAACTAGCAAAGTAGAACAACAACTTGCAACAAAATATACGAAGCAGACGACTTATCAGTGGCACAAATATCTGTAAATAGTTTGACTCGCGTTAGAAGAAATTGGCGAAGTTGACATTAAAGAAGTAACCAAAGTAGGCGCTATGAGAGTATGTCCTGTTTGTTTTCAGTCCTAGTATAAAATTCCTGTTGCAGCCATCACAGCAACATTAATGTATGGAAATATTTGGATTAAGTAGTTGTTAAGTAGCCAATAATCTACTTTATGTTAATGGATTCGCTTTATGTCCGTCTTGCGCCACCATCTAGACATAGTTCAGGCATTTTTGGGGTTTATTGGAATGCACAATTTAAATGTCATCAAGGGGAAAACTTTCTTTGTGACATTTGTTTCTTTAGAAATTATATTGTAACTACTGTTAAAATAATTTCACAAGTTTTTGAAAGCGAAGATCTCCAGCATTTGAATTCCATAACCGTCAATATTTGAACATTTCAAGAAATTATAAATGATGCTTTTATATATTTGATGTTTAGATGCACAGTTAACACGTTGCGGTGCCATAGTTTTATAACAAGTCATTGCTGAATTAGCTACTTCATTGCACCAATATAGATTGTTTGTTAGAACTTGGGTGACACAATGCAACGATGCAATAAATAAATACGGCTTGATAATTGCAGTATATGATAAAAATAAAATCATTTATAGTAATAATTGGGTTGACTTTAACACTATAATAACTACTGATATATCTAGTTGTATACATATATTGCTATATTTGACTGCTATCTGAAAGGAACGCTATAGATTTCCACTAAAACGATGATGTAGGTGATTTGTATAATTTTTTTTAAATACCTAGTTTTATACATGTGGTTAGTAACATTCAATGATATTTATCTTAAAATAGCCAAAGACCAGCGAGTAGCAAAACCAGCGAATTAGGTATGGCCAATGAAGACTGATTGGCATATATCGAAACCACGAAAGTAAGTAAAAATTGTAACAGATAAACCTTAAGAAATTATTAAAGTTTCATTTCAAAGTAAAAATAATTGTTTTATAACAGGAAGCACGCAACGTTTATGCCCAGTTATTTGCGTCCATTAATACAAGTCAACCTGATTATATGGTTCATAAGCGTTGGCTTCCCAATTAATTATGTATAAGGTAATATATTATTCATACCCACATTCACTAAACTTATTTTATTGTTATTTTACGTCAAATTTAATCAAAACCAAAAATTGGGTCTGTTGGTGTTATTTGTTTAAATTACGTTAAACATCACATTAATGTTTGACTACATGCAAAATTATGTAAACCGCCCAACGAATGTATCATATCAAATGAAAATCGACACGCATTGGTACCGTGCAATACGTGAAGAAACATTTTTGAAAAAATTAGTAGAAATTCAAGGTAACACAAAGATACAAGCTCAGTAGCTAAGTAATAAGTATGTACATAGCCAGCAATAACCTAATTTCAATTCTATAAGAATTGGATGTATATCTCAATTAATCGACCCTGAAAGCTTAATAAAAACTGAACCTCGAACACTTAAGCTCGGAAATGGAGTTTAAGTCCTCGCAGAAGGGACCGTGCATTTCAAATTCTCAACACACGCTTTTGGAAATACAGAAAGAGTTCGGATAACATAGGAGTTCGTGGACGCCCACTGAACTGCTGGTAAAAAAATCGAAGGATGAAACGGCTGGCTACAAGGAGCCACCTTAATTTTACAAGCAAGGCTAGACGACTTCAACTCAACTTCAGATACGCTGGAATTTACAAAATTCTGGTACTTTGTACCAATCCATCTGCCCAAGTACTTTGCGACCCATCTACTAAACATGAAAATCGATACACCGGAAGTTAATCTTTAGTGTAATCTGGAGAGTGTCAGCAACTCCGCGAAGTTACTAATCATGGTACACCTACAACATTATTCACACTTTCCTACGTTTATAAAAAAATTATGTGACATGAATATTACTGACTATGAGTCTGATGTCAGTTTGGATGAGGAAGAGGGTAAAGATAACATACATAATAGAAAAATCTTACTAAAATGCGCTTGCTGTGGGAAATCCTTCAAAACTTCTTCTGCACTTCACAACATTATACAAACCAACGGTTCACTACAAAAGAAAAAGTAAAAAATCTGATCAACCAGATTATTTTTATTATGTGATCTTTGTGGAAAAATTTTTAAGCCTCCACGCGATTATAATAAACATGTTAATTGTGATCATATGTGCCATTTATGCGGTTTCACAAATGGATTTAAATATGCGTTAAAAAATTGGCAAGTCTACTACAAGATATTACCCTTAATGTTTGATTTATGTTATATGTTGTGACACGATTCTCTGTTGTTCAATTCCCAGCGGGTGTCATCGACCGAGATTTTAGGTATAGTATATGTTTTAAACACTTGTCTATTCTTGTAAATAAATAAATACTCTTAAATATTAATTCTGTATGTCAAATGTAAATTAATTTAAAAATAGAGGAGCGATTAAAGTGTTGCTCAGAAAGTTATCTTACAATGGCTATGGAATCAAGAAATGAGACCGCATTGCACAATTATCCTTCGAAATGAACAAAACAACGGAAGTGAGGGAATTACGCGGCATTGTGAATGAGCCAGAGTTCCTACTCGTGGTTATATAAGTATAGAAATTATAACTCATGAAAGAAAATGAAAATTATTATTATTTATATTTGATAAAAAAAGATCAAACAGTGTGTAGATAATAACCTCAAACATATCTACACAGAACAATACAACAAAATTCTAATTTTAGATCCAAAATAGAATCTTGCTTTGCATTCCTGTGTTTACTCTTGCCCCAAAGACCCATTAATCAAAAGCGTTTTTGATAAATTAATGGGAATTGATAATTACTTGTGTCTTAAAGACTTTTTATTCCCAGAAATAATGAGTTCTGAACAATGGCAAGAATACAATAAAGAGCTTATAGAATTTGATTTAACTCCTGAAATTACTTTACCAATCATTCACACGATTGCAGAAGTAGTCAAAATTTCAAGAAATGCAGCAAATTGGCAAGATGCATTATCAAATAAAACAGCAGTTTGCAATACCAATGTTTCCCTAAATATTCCTAACTTTAACTTTCTTCTTTTACACACCCTCACTCAGCTAAATGCACTTAGAGCACTAAATAATGTTGCATATATACAAATGACCATACATGGATTAGAGTTTCATTTTAGTCACCTATTTTATTCCATCTATGCTCTCTTGGCTATCGGCATTATAAATGAAATGACCAATAAAGGCTTAAAAAAGGAGATTATAGAAACTCCAGGCTACATTGACTACCACGTCAATATTTGGATGGCAAATCTTTTAGGAGTAGCTAATGCCCAATTAGCAATTAATACTAATTCAGGTAGAGAAGTAGATTGGACTACATATCAATATTATCAATCCAAATTAAAAATTCAATTACCAGCATGGCGACAACAGAAAGATGCTCAGGCTCCAGAAATATTACATTCTAAACAAATCCCCATTTTCGGGGATATGTTTTTTTTAATTCTATTATTCTCTAGAGATTTTTCATCACCAGTTTTCTCTGCAATCTACTTCTAAAGTGACAAATATAAAATTACAATGAATGTCTCACCTTTATTTAATATCTCATAAAAGGAAGGTAAACAAATATTTCAGAATGTCTTTGTTGCATTTT
>JABASD010005022.1:0-13570 GCA_019776165.1 Pogonognathellus flavescens | reverse complement strand
CAGATGATTAGGAAGAATCCTACAAATTAGGTAAAACCCATTATTTTTGTGGGTGAAACCATTTAAAATTAGGCTCGTTTAAATAAAAGCCATTTTAAATCCGCGTCATCTGCAAAGAAAAAGGTTTGTTCGATTTCAAAAATTGTTATTTGAATGACCAGAAAAGTGTCGATAATAATTTTCGTACAGATTTACATGCATTTTAATGCGTTAATATAAATAATGGGTATTAATTGCAAATATTAATAATTTCTAAGTTTTTTTTAGACATTTAATAGTCCTTCCCCGCTCTTTAGTACACATAGTCCGCTTATTTTTATCAACCGCAATAATGTACTGCCGATGACGCCAAGTACAAAACACTTACTGTGATTGCAGACCAATGTTTATCTTAGATTTTCTGCACCTAATTGAAGATTTTAATGAGATGCCTAGCTTTTGCATAAGCCTATTATATAAAAATGGGATCCGGTTTTTGGACTTGCCTTGGACACCGTGATTCTTATTTTCTCTTTTGTCGCTTTGTTTGCAATAATGCACTTTTGCATAGACTATACTAAATTTTGGATTAAGCAACGAAAAGTTGTACTTACATGATACACGATGCAAATAATGCTACATATATATGTGCGAGCAAATGAAATGGAAAATCAGTTGAGACATAAAAGCTGTTGGCCTTCATGCGCTTGTAGGTTGCATAACCTGGTGGTGATGGTATTCATTTAAAGTTCATTTTCTTTGAATTACAACTAAACCTGTCTTTGCAACAAGAGATCATTTTACACAGTATAAATAAATGTAGCACTACTCAGTAGAGTCACATAAAATCGAGTTCAATTCACAATTCAATTCACTGCACGTACTACATACAAATAGGGACATCTTTAATAATGAATTGCACAGCGAGGGTGATCATTCAATACCGGCTAAGCCACATTGCTCATTTAGCCACGAACAAGCTAAGCCACATTGCTCATTTAGCCACGAATAGACTAAGCCACACTGCTCATTTAGCCACGAACAGGGTAAGTCAAAATGCTCACAGTGCAAAAACAAGCTAAACCACATTTTGAGCGAAATGAGATATATGTCATAAGAAAGAGCGCCTTTTTTAACATAGTCTGTGAAATTGTCAGAGCTCTCTACCTTCTGGAAGCACTTCAATTTTACATTCAAATAAAATATATTATATTCAATCAATTGAGATAATATGTGTGCGGATTTGAAACATCTGGAAAATCTTAAGCTATTTAGAAAAATTAGTTATTTTTAGTAATTCAATGATTCAGTTGGTTAATTTAAAAATAACATTTCAATTTGATCGAAAATAAAAACAAAATTGTTATTGCTTGTATTGAACAATTTGATATATGTGGTTTAGCCTGTATTTGCACCGCGAGCATGTTGACTTAGCCGGTCCGTGGCTAATAAATGAGCAGTGTGGCTTAGCCTGTTCGTGGCTTAATGAGCAACGTGGCTTAGCCTGTTCGTGGCTAAATGAGCAACGTGGATTAGCCTGTTCGTGGCTAAATGAGCAATGTGGCTTAGTCGGTATTGCATGATCGCCCTCGATATGTATCAATGCACATTGTAAGTATGTTTTTTACTTCCTTGGGAAAATACAAAAACATTTGTAGAATTAAGAAGCGGAATTCATATAAATTGGTTGGCAAAAGCACATACAATCATCACATTGCAAATAACTCCTCAACTACACTACAAGTTGCACAGGACCCTTGCGACATTTCTCCATGTCAGATTTCGTAATGAATTCCAAGATATTTGCTGTTTGCATTGCCATTCTTGCTTTGGTACTTATCACAATGGCTCAGCAAGAATCAGGTGAGTTTTAAATTATTTAAGAATTATTGATTCTTGAATGATCATTTTATATTGGGAATAAGAATTTAAAAAAAATATTTCTTTGCATTGATTGTTTGTAGTTATTTAATTATTATTCCGCAATATATAAATAAACTGTATCTTATAATCATTATGAACATTTTGATTTTATAGATGCTCAACATTTTTATGGCAGACTTCGTAGACCTGCTAGGCAAATTGGTGGTTGTATGAATGCATTGGACCCCTGTTTCACCCCTGACTCTACCTGTTGCCAATGGAAACGAAGATGTGGTAGCGGAGTCGACCATTGCTACACACCAGACAGTTTCTGCTGCAGATTATTATAACTAACTACCAAATGACAGCACTCCTCAAAAACTTCTTTTGCATTGGGATTATAATTAATGTCACTTTTACTTAAGATATTTTGATTCGGCCTCCGCACTTTATTGTTCTGTTACTATTTCTAAAGGTTGTGTATTGGGTACACATTGTAAAACACTTATTACAATATTGCAATAAAATTATATAGACAAAATTATACAGTCAATATATATTTTTGCTTTACAAGCCAAGAGGACTAGAGTCTTTATTCCAATATTCCACTTTGGTAACAAATGCTTACTGTGCCAGTAACGGGTTCAAATTTTCTCTGGGATAAAGTTATTTCCCAGAGTGATTATTGTTTTGCAATTTTCATCATCAAGCAATTGTTTCAAAACTTTATTTTGGTCCCAATATCCATATTCCTGATAGTTAATAGTTTGTAGCACAAATTTTAATTGGGTGCCTCATATAAAATCAGAAAATGATTTACA
Source organism: Pogonognathellus flavescens (assembly GCA_019776165.1). Classification (NCBI taxonomy): domain Eukaryota; kingdom Metazoa; phylum Arthropoda; class Collembola; order Entomobryomorpha; family Tomoceridae; genus Pogonognathellus; species Pogonognathellus flavescens. The sequence continues at coordinate 10,907 of JABASD010005022.1, read as the reverse complement.
TGACATTCATTAACCCTTCACTCTTATCTCTTCACCCGGTTTTATTACCTGTATTAACACAGTAGTTATTCAAAAAGGTCAAAGGCCATGAAGGAGTGAACCGAATGACCCCATTTCTGAACTTGACCTTTGCTGTGACCCAGAGATCACTTGTGAGAAGTTTGAAAGAATTGTGTTTATCCGTTCGAGAGTTATAGCGACCACAGTCGGACAGACGGACAGACGTAACCACCATTCTTATAAAGTAGCTTGCGCTATTTAATAAAATCGCTTGTATGTGTATAATCCAAAGTCAATTTATGGGAATGGAAAAGCTGTCCGTCCTTCCGTCACCACATGAGACCGGATTGAGATATTTTGACCAAGTTTGGCACACGTAATAGTGAGGACCTATGTGAGGCTAAGTTCGAAGATGGGGTCAATCGGTCAACTTTTTCCTGACCTTTGACCTAGTATATTGTGAGTACTGTGTTAATGCAGCTTCAAATAAACAATTCATTATAAATACTGATATGTGATATGCAACTTCCATTATGGTTTCAAATTGAAATCTTCCCGATTTTGAATTTGAAGATCACCAATGTTTTAATATTACGAAAAATGGCAATTCTTGTTATTTAATACATGTAGTCAGCGGAGTTATACTGCTAAAAACACAATGTCACAATTGACGTATTGAAAAGTTTACCATGTGTAAGTTTATAATGCAGTCTTACTGTTCTCTCTTCAATTCTTTTAACCGTTACGAATGGTTTATTCCTGTTTTGTTTTGTATGACATGACAATTGTTGTGAGTGTGATGTATTTTATGGTGAGTTGTTAAAACAAGAATGCATTTCGTTAAATTGTGTAAGATTTAATTAAAGCATGGAATGTAGTTGGGTACTTTTAATTGCTCTTTATATTGCTGACTGATAAAATGTAAGTACTGTATAAAATATTTTAGAAATTTATTGTACATTAAAGAATAGATGTTGAAATTCTTGTGCATATTCTAATTCCTTATTTTTACGTATCATTGACTTATTATTGTTATTATTGTAACTTATAACTACTTTATCATTACGGTTTATTAACACAATATGCTACAGTAAACGCAGTACAATAAGAATTTGCATGAAAATAATTTTAATGCTACTTAAATTTTAAATGGGATAATTCGTAACATTTTTATAGCGAATTGTGTTATGAATGGATTCTATTGAGATCTGTTGGATACTGATTGTGAATAGTACGAGGCAATTTAATTATAAAAGTGTATAAACATAAATGCTACACATATCAATGTTTTTGCAAAAGTAAAATCACTACCATTGAAATCACAAAACGCTATTTATTTTTAATTTGTCGCTGTATAAATTTAAGTGCAAAATGACAAGCAAAATAATTTATTTGGTAAGCTTTCCGTCTAGAACGTTTAATATTTCATGATTTATTTCTTATTCGATATTAGTATGAATGTCTTATTGTGTTTCTGATTTTTAATACAGTTGGTGTTGTTGTCACTGGGTTCAGGTAAAATTTTAAAACTTTTATCATTAATTTCGTAAATGAAAAATTATATATCCGATAATGTGTCTCTCAATTGTGGATAAATGTGTGTAAAAGAACAATTATTCATTGCCTATTATTGTTACATATATTCTAATTTTTTTCAAAACCGTAATAATAAAAACTTATAATTAATTATATGTTGTTTAATTTTTTGTAAATTAGAGATACAGGGTAAATCTCCAGTTGGCGGCAACAAAACAGGAAGGCATGCTGGAGGTAGCGTTACAAAATTCAGATGCGCAGGTGCAGGATGGTTCGCAGACCCTTACGACTCTTCCGTTTATTATGTGTGCTACTTGGATGCAAAAAAAGAACACGTGTCCTACAAATACCAATGTCCCCAAGGAACTTGCTATACAGCTGAAACTCGTCTGTGTACCCCCACGGCCTGTCGGAAAGAGAATACATGTAAGAAAGAAAATACATGTAAGAATTAAATATTAGTTTTCTGTTCAATAACATCTTTAGAAAACAATTTCCAAGACAAGCAATCAAAAATTCAAATATTCAGACAAATCTCCAAGACCGACTCTCGCGGTTCTTCTTTCATAGCCTTCAACACAGGGAAGAAACTGGAAAAATTTCCCAGGAAACGCCGCACCTCTTCCAGGGTCGAGAATCCGATTTCTCTAATTGAACCCCTCCCACTCACTCGATTTCCCTACATTGATCCCGCCGCCTTCGGGGCGGGGCTAAATTTTGCGATTTTCCCGGAAACCTGTTTTACCAGGTTTCCAAACCGGAGGGACTTTGACAGAAAGGACAGTGAGTCACTTATTCCGGGGCTAGCAGTAGTGTAGGGTCTTGTGTTTTGCTGCTGGAGAATAGATGATTTTAAGACATTTTGTCATAAAACCAACGTATTTTGTAAATATATTTTGATATATATTTTGATAAATATATATTTCAAAATATATTTTGACTTTTTGCTTGCGGATGTTAGTTTTTGCTGTATTTTGTGCTTCGCTTTCGCAAATGGTTGTGACAACGTCGTACCCGTTTTATAATTCAAAGGACGATTCTTTAATAAAAGAATATTCGTCACAAGTGCTACGAGTATTGTGGTTCAGGTTTATTTGACTGTCGTGTGTAAATTATAAAATATATAAATCTTCGTGATTATTAATAAGCCCCCACCCCTCAATAAATCTCCAATCCGTCAATATTATATTATTATTATATCAAATTGTTGTATTTTAATATAATAATAAACCATTTGTAACGGTCCGAGGAAGTAACGAAGCGAACAGTGTATTGTGAACTATGACACGGTGACACTAATTGTGACGTGTGTTCCACTGTGATACTGTGTGGTAACACTAACTACTCTGAGTACATGTATTAACAACAATAATGATTTATAAAAATATTCAAACACTGTTGGTCTCTCAATTCAAAAGTTGGCGGTCTCGCTTTCAAACATGCAACAAGTGAAGCTCATGTAGCAGTATTTAAACACATTGTGTTGCTGAGGCTGCATTAACCAATTAGTTAGTCTAAAAGGTCAAAGGTCATGAAGGAGTTGAACGATTGACCCCATCTTCGAACTTAGCCTTACATATCTTCACATAAAGTAACTTCGTTACTTAATAACTTCGTTACTTAATAATGCAATAAATAAATTATATTTCTGAACTATTTTTTAATAATATTAATATAATAAACTTAAATGAAAACTTAAGGGATAATTCAGTTGACAAAAGGTAACAACTAGGTAACTTGGGAAAAATTGTGCCTTCCTCTTCTTTACACTTGTTTACATCCGTTTGCAGTGATTTATTAAACCCAAATAAATTTCATATCTAGGTATGAAAGAAAGTCTGGCTGAAAATGCAGAGTTCGAATGTATGGATGAAACGCTAATGTATTTAAAAAAATCTGTGGATCGTTTCATTGATGCTTCTGCAATGCGGGGAAAACCTTTGAAGAACTATCGACTTTCCCTGCGGGATATTAATCTCCAAATGAGAACGAACTATGCGCAATTGATTCAGTCTGTTGGTCAGAATATATATCCACTCATTATTGCAGCGGAAACGGACACACCAGAACTCTCAGGAGTTGGTGGGGCTTACAAATTATACCACAGGAACGGAACAATGCAGGTATTTTTACAATTCAACAATTTCTTATTAAATGTCTGCAACTCTTATACTCATACATAGGAGCGTAAATAGGATTACCATTTGGTGGATTACACGGTTATTTAAGGCTTATAAATTCCCATTTCTGCGAGCAAGTTAAGAGACAAATTTAAGCTAAAAATAAATGAACCGAAAACGTATACCGATATTTGGTTAAAATCATATTTATTAATATAACCCGTGGGAATTTTTTTAACAGCATTTTAAAAACTTTCAGAGAATTGTTCCTGTCCCCCAAGATTATGAAATGTACAAATGTTTGAGTCACATAGTGCTAGGAATTTATGCAACTATTGCACCATACTTTCGAAGCCCGAATTCCAATGGCTGGAAACCGGCTGCAATTGTATTTCAACAGAAAATAAAAGATGCTTTGCAAGCATTAACCCTGGTAAACGACAAAGACCTTTCTGCGACGGATAAAGATCACGCTCGACAAATGCTCACCCTGTCTGACGAGTATTTGAAAAATTGCCTGCAAACAAATTCAGTGGACCAAAAACTTTTCCAAAGATATGCAAACAGTCTTGGCCCACTTATTGACAAAAGTATGGCTGCAGCGGTTAAATCTCAGGTGTCTCACACAATTCCTGCTCTTTTGAAATGGAAACAGGAACTGGGCGATGATTGGGAGAATGTTTATGTGATTATTCCTGTAATATGGCCAGTTTCAAAGATCAACCCCCGATTTCAAATGTTTCAAATGGTAATGAGTTATGAGCAAGTAACAAGCAACGTTTTCATCATAGACGGTGCAAAAACCGAAGATGAGGCGAGAACAACGCTAGGACGCATCGTGGCAGACAGAGCTTTAGCTCAATTGGCATTTGGGAACATCGATCTCCCAAGCATGAAAGATCATACGTTTTCATTGTCAACAAGAAGAGATTTAATGTCCTCTTTTGCTGAGAAAGCAATTAAAGACCATTGTGAAAATGATAAACATGACGAAGGAATAAAATGTCCGTTTGCAAAATAATGTTTCGCGAGTCCATGGTTAAACGAAAGGCTTATCGTTTGTTAAAAGCCCAAGTAATATCAAACTCCGAATGTATGTGCAGTTTTAACAATTAAAAATTAGTGTGACTCAGGTATTACTTTTAGTTGTTGTTATTAATATCTTGAATTCTTGTGAAAATTAAAATAATGTAGAGATAATCATAAAGTAAATTAAAATATATTTTTGAAAATGACTGGCAAAATTGTCTGCAAAGGTACTTTACACAATCTATAATGTCAAACTTGTATTCACAAGATTTGAAACTGAAACGTTGCATCATTTACAACATACAACACCACAGGGGGGACCCTTATTTGCATCATTTTGCCCCACTTTATTCCTTACTCAATTTTTGTGTTTTTTTGAAAAAAAATTATGAACATTTTTCGAATTAGGGCAGCTAATATTTTCACAGTAATGTACAAATGGTCTAAACATTACGTGGAAAAAATTTCATCGAAATTGGTAAGACACACTAGTGAACCTTTGCTGGTTAGTTAGAATAATTCCTAATGGAACGCAGAAAATGTGTTTAGGCAATCACACACAAACTTGCAATACAATACAATCCAGATAAAAACAGAAATTGAGTTGGTTTATCAAACATGAACCACAAACACTAGAATAAACTATTTGTATTGTGTGGCCAAAGAGAAGACAATAGTAGTACCACGTTTATCGTGCCATAACTTTAATAATATTATTGATGCTTTCGAAGTTATATGAAATATTTTATGTAATAATAGTTGAACTTGTATATAGTATGAATAACAACATAAGTTTATTATGTTAACATTATTAAGTAGCGTAAGCTACGTAATAAGAATGGTGTGTGACGTCTGTCTGTCCGTCTGTCCGTCTGTCTGTGACCTCAATAATTCATATACGGACGAACACAAATGTTTTAAATTGTATATACATATGATTAACAAGTCACAATGAAGGTCAAGTTCAAAAATGGGGTCAATAGGTTAACTCCTTCATCATATTTGACCTTCTAGAATAATTACTGTGCTGTGTTAACACAGCCTCAATAATACACTGCACCGTAAATACTGTCTATTTATGTTTGAAAGTTAAAACCGACAAATTTGAAATTTGAAGACTACCGCTAAAGTTTAAATATTTTGAGAAATGTCAATAATGGAGTTAATCGGTGACATTCAACGTTTAGTAGCGGAATCCACTTTATAGGAATGTTGTGTCTGTCTGTCTTTATATAATTTAATTCGATATCTCCATGTCGAAACACCTTAATTTGCTCAAAAATATTCAAAACAATTAACATGAATAAATTTACACCACAATTGACAAATACAGTTTGACAAATCAATAGTTAACAACTGTTAATTAGCATACGTAATTGTTTTTCTTACGCTACTTTATTGCACCGTTGCAAATGGTTTATTATTGAATATTAATGAGTCATTTCTTAATATTAAAGAATTTTCTAGACTTTGTTTTCTTTTCATATGCATCCAACTATGAAGCTAACAGTTTTAAAACAGACGTAATCTTAAATCTGACATATTTACAGTGCAAGAGAAATGTTAACTAAAATGCATCTTACACTTAATACTTAAAGTACGACTTTTACATTCAATGTTATCATACCTTTACCTTTTAATCAAGGATCAAAAGCAGCTAGGCAGTTTCATGAGAATAACGCTGGATCACATCATTTGATGTGCTCATTTCTGTCCGGTAAAATAAAAAGCAATTGCTTTGGCTTTAAAAATGACTGTATAAAAAGAGCACAACCATTTACACCTACATATATTATTTGTATATTGTATGACATAATTATGCATATAAATATACCATTGAACAAACACGATGTTTCTATAATGTAGCTTCCGCAATTTATTATTTAATGGAACGCTGAACTTCAATTGTCTTTACATAGCGTAGGTAATAATACTTTTATGTTTACATCATTGCTCTAAGAAATTTAAAAGGGTGCAATTGTAGTTAATATAATAAAAAAGCAAAACTCTTACACAGAATAATCCTTCAGAACAGGCGCGTATCTAGGATTTTATAATTACGGAGTGCAGAGCTCAAATCCTAAAAAATTGCCAAATTTGCGGCCTTCTAAGAACCCCTGCTTTCCGGAATCTGGGGGAATAAGCCCGTGGAGTCCATATGTAGGTACGCCTCTGCTTCACAAGTTATCACTATTATTTTGTCAAATATAAGCTGTAATATTCGTAAGATATTATCTCAAGGGTATCATCCATTTACATATATATTCGGTTGTGACTGGGATGACATTTGTGAACAATATTGGTTTCTCCTTGAATTTAAAATGTAACTGATGAATTTGTTGTGTTCGAAGTCATCACTGATTGTTGACCCATTGTAGTTGCTTTTGAATTGTCAATGTGCATGTACTGCAGCAGGATTGTTACATAAGTCATATAAATACTAAGCAGCTAGAAAAAAGTAAAAGGAAATTTTAGTGAATGTAAGTGGAATATTTAGCTATGTGTAGGAGTAAGCTTACAGATCTGAATGTCAATATTTTGTTTTTTAAAGAATCTCATAATCAATGGAAAAAATATTTATATTTAATTTATTAAAAGAGAGAGAGAGAGAAAATCTGATTTATTTGAAGTCACCGACACAATATTTTGTGCCTGCCATTTAACACGGTATATAAACAATATACAGAGTACATTATAAAATAGTCAAAAAAGTCAATAAAGGTTTAAAAAATTGATTAAACTTTGAATTAATATTATTATTATACTTTTATTAAAGAGAATTGAAAAACCGGATCACTGTGTATGTATTTATACTTACAGTTCCAAAAAATCCATACGTGATTGTAAACAATTTTCCGAAAGATAGTCCAACATTGACACTGGACGAATGCCATTTTAACCAGAAGTAACTCTTTTCGCTTTGTCTGCTAAGATCTCTGTCTTCAAAACTATCTTCCGATATTTCATTCCATTTGTATTCAAACAGCCATTTTTGCAAGTTATGAATCTAAACGCGAAAAACTTATTACTTTGTATCGTATAATATATCATTTACTAGTTGTGCTTCAAATTAAAAATATTTATTATAATTGCTGTTAGTTTCACCCACATTTCTGTTTCCAGCAGCTGCCAGGCTCAGAATCATTATATTGAAAATAAAATATACAATGTGATTCAATATCAACGACACGTCGAAAGCTCCCCAGAATTCAAAAATCTTCAGAACGTAGGTAAAAAAGAACTTGGTCATCTCAAAGGGAATGAGATGGCTGACAAACTCGTTAATGTATTCCGTGACTTCCACAACGTATTTGTACCTCAATAAAACCTGGGAGTAAACGAGATAAAATAGAAACACCGTAATGGTTTTAACACCATCACTAAGCTCCGTGACTTTAAATTTTGTAAATATTGTACGGACCTTTGAAATATTTTTGCAGCCACATTTGAGAAAGTTTGAAAAATCTCGACTGCATAAATACAACATATATGAACATACCACGACCATTAATAGCAGACATTTTCTAAATACACCTTTGTAGAAAATAACATACAAATAAAAAATTGTAACAACATGTTTCTCAAATTGTGACTTTTCATTACTAAGTGCTTTCTCTTCATATGAATCTCCAAAAATGTTAAATAGTCCAGTTAGTGTCCACCCTGCTACTTCGTAAACACCAAATTTGTAAATGTCCTTTGCAATAAAAAATATTCCCTCAGAAACCCAAAAAATGGTAATTAATGTCATCAGTGTAGTACGATCCTAAAATATAAAACAGTTACGACCTTAATACATCATTCAAATGAAGCTACCATAGCAAAGAACTTCAAAATAATTCATTTGTTAATGTATCATTAAAGTATAATTTGCAGATATTTGCAAGTAATACATACATGCTTGATAAATGTTCTGTTTTTCTGAGATTTTATTAAAAGGGTTTCAACAGCGAACTTTTTTTTCCACATGATGAAGCATCCAATGAAGGGACGAATTACGTCAGTGAAGGATTGTAAAATGTAAAATAAATGTATAGGGGTTTTCATAACATTCAACTGGAAGGTAAAGCGGGATACCCAGAATGTATCGAACAGTAATCCAAAGTGGAGAAAAGCCGTGAGACTCTATGTGTGTTCAAAATATTTATTAAATCTATATAGGATAATAAATGAAGGGTTGCTTCGCTCAAAGATAAAGTTTAATTTTAAAATTAATAAAGCAAAAATAATGTTTCTTTGCTCTAAGCGATAGATATACATCAAAATTGATAAAATTAAAATTTGATGCAGTAACGAGTGACTGAGAAAATATTTTGACTGTACCTTTTGAATTTTGTTGCTATGAGTTTTGTAAGTACCCAAATTTGACATTTTTGATTCGGAAGGGACACATGCATAAGTAATACATGATGTTGAACAAAGGAATAATTTGACGAAATTCCTGTGACCGTAATTCTTCATCACATTTGGTGCTAAATCTTTTTGCAAAATTTTGAATATTCTGAAATAATTTGTTTGTAGCAGGCGAAATCTGCATTTTAGTAAATGTATACTTTTCCTTCTTAAGCGTGATTCCAATATTAATACTTTTTAATTTAAAGTTTTCTCTTTCAGATGTCCAATTTAATATTTCAATATAATATTAGAAGTAAAACACCTTGTTTCTCTTGAACCAGTGTTGTAATTTATTAGTATTTTCGGGTTTAAGTAGCAACGAAGTGTGTATTTAAATTCACACGCATGTCAAGTTCGGCTTGCTTGGAGGTATAATCATAATGTCTATAGATTTGTCAAGAGTAACCTTGGTTTTAAACGGTTAAGTAATGAGAAATGTTATATAGGATACCCACACCCATGGGGGTTTCCATTTTTTTTCGGGTAGTGGGAATTTTTGCATCAAAAGAATAATTTACAATCTCATTGCATATTTGAGTATCTGTAGAGTATCATTTATTAAGCATTGCATTTTTTGAGAGAAAGTTACTACTTGTTTCGTCTACACAGTCTAAAGTAGAAGAAGTCTAGTAAATAAAACAATTATTTTAGGAAAAATGTATGTATTATGCACAGTGTGAAGGATATTTTGTATGAATTTAAGTAAAAAAGCCACATCACTTCCGTTTAGTGCGTTTTAAAAAACCTATATCAGTGTGAGGATTTTTCCATTTTTTGACTGCCTAAAACCCACAGAAAACCGTGAAAACCATGCCCATGGGTTTTGGGTATTTCGTTATTTCGTATACGGTTGTATTCAATGGAATGCATTTTCAGATGTTAGAAGAGAATATTTACAAAAATATGCGATTACCAAGGCATGTTACACAACCTTCTTTGTTTCAAATTATTCTGCATGCTACCTTTTAATCACATCTCCTATATTACGAAATTAAGTACCTTTACCAGTACTTACAGTCTACAATGTATAGTTGGTTTGGCTGGGAGTAATGAAAGAATTAATTAGTTTCGTTCATTACAGCACATTCTTAAATTAGGCAAGGGAAATGTGCAAGTTTTAATAAATGTGAATCATCATATTGGGTGTGTGTGTTTGATTGATTGATTGATTGCATTTTATTCAAGTGACAACATGTCTAACAGTCATTATCTTCCAACAAAGTCACTCTAAGGCTAGTATTAATGAAAAAAATGAAGTTTATGCGCATAGGCGTCGGAACCGGGACTGTGGGGACATTGCTAATAAATGTCCCCACACAAATTCTGAAAGTAAGTTTTTATAAACTGGCATATCATTGTTTACGTCAAATTCTCCAAAAAATTCCATTTCTGTTGTAAAATATAAGAATTCGAGAAAGCATCCCGCTGTGTGCGTAAATGGCTTATATTTTTTTATTCTGAAAAAATGTCCTCACGCTTTTAAATATCTTCTGACGCCTATGGCCGGAGTAGGGACGGAGTCTGAAAAGGTAAGCTAATTTTACTAAACGTAATAATTTGCTTTAATAGTTTTCCTGAATTTTATAAATATATATCATATCAATATATCAATATATATAATATACATTCTGAAAAGATAGAAGCCCCAACCACATTCATTTGTCCAGCTAAATTTTATAGCCCGTTAACGAACATACAGTTTTAAAATCATTATTAAGTAGCGTAAGCTACTTTATAAGAATGGTGTAATCGTCTGTCCGTCCGTCCGTCTGTCTGTGACCGCTAAAACTAACGAATGGATGAACACAATTCGACCAAACTTCACGT
>JABASD010005021.1:0-13576 GCA_019776165.1 Pogonognathellus flavescens | reverse complement strand
TTCAGCGAAAGGAGAAAATAACTCGTCTTATTTTTGAAGTGGGCAAAGTTTATTTGGAAAACAACTCTGGAATTAATTTTATGAAATGAAGAAGCAGCGATTATTTGTCAGTCATCAAAAGATCGCCGCTGCTGATCATTCTGTCAGCTGTCAGTGCAGATGATGGCAGAGGGATCTTCTTCCAAAGACTCACCTCCACAAACAATCTCTCACAACACAAGTACATCTTTTTTATTTCTTCAATTTCAGTTCTTATTTATGGTCAATTGTTTTTATATTTAAAATAAATCAATTGTTATTTTTTGATTTTGCAGCAGATTTGGTCGAAAGTGAAGACAAAAATACTTCATCTTCTTCTGCGTCGACAAGTTGTACACCGCCATGGCTTCGATGGTCCCGTGGTCTTCATTCTCTCCTGGACGACTCAGAAGGTTTGAATTTTTTTAGCAAAGTCTTAAATTTAATTTGCCTGTATTTTAGTAATATTTTTGTTTTGGTTTACTCAGGAGTGGAACTGTTCGAAATTTACCTGAGTCAAGAAGGCTGTTCCGCTCAATTAAATTTTCTATGGGCTTGCGAAGGACTGAAAAGTACAGGTGCAAATAATAACAAAAATCTTTTCATTTCTTGATCTATTTCAACGTTGAAAAAATTAGAAAATTCTAAACTGTTGCATTCTTCAAGCATTAAAATTAAAATGGAATAATTGGATATTTTAGGTTTGGACGATCCTCCGAAAATTCCGCAACTGGTCCGTTCCATTTACCGCAACTTGATTCAAAATTCGAATTTGTTGGGAGTATCGGAGTGCACGCGTTCCACGGTCGCCCAAGCCATAAAAGACGGAAAGTTCACGACGGAGATTTTTGACAAAGCACAAGAAGAAGTAGAAGTTCACATGCGCGACAATTTGTACCCGAATTTCATCAAAAGTGAGATTTATTTAAGTGTAGCTAACGGAGAGTTAAGTGCGACGACCACAACAACAACGACGCAAGATCCGCAGCAACCACATCAGTTGTCTGAAAGTTCAAGTGTGAGTGGAGTCGGAGGAAATGTTTTGGTTTCGAGTGGCGACAGTATTACTGAGAGAATATTAAGTGGCGTTGCAAATAAGTTGCAATTTGATCCCCTCACGGGGCAAGTTCTACAGGGTGTCGGTGTCGGCAGAGTTTCTGACGGGGGAGAAATGTCTCCGCGTCAAATCTCGAGTCCTCCGACGTTGTCTTCGTTTGCTTCTGCTGCTGCTGCCAACAATGTACTTCAACTGTTGCCCAATCAACTACAAACCGTCCATGAGGATCGGGAGTTGAGCGTCAACGCCCCGAGCACCGCCCCTCCCGGCCACAACGCCAAAGTGAAACTGACGAAAGAAGGATTGCTGGCAACGCAACGATCCAGAGCTTCAACCACCAACACCGTCGTTCCCGGTGCCGTCGGTGGTCCGATTGTCGTCGGAGGAAATGGAAAAGTGCGGAAAGGAGAAACGATCAGTGGACATTACTACACAAACAAAAGCAGCCAATCCGCCGCTCCGTTTCCGTACCACGTCATGTACTCGAGCTACAACCCCGTGTCCCGAGTCGACTCGGAGATTCAGAGCATGTCTTCGGATGCCATGACTGACGACGGAGGACACGCTGCTGCCGCCTCTGCTCATCACCATCACTCTTCCTCCTCTTCCAAAAAGCACGGCCACCACCACCACAAAAATCAACAGGAGCAGCAGAAACACAGTCAACTTCCGCCGTCCAGTCGTCACATGGAGAAACTCAGTCAATACAAAGGCGGCGTCCCCATTGCTGCCTTGGGAGTACAAAATCGAGATAATTTACCCAGCTATCCGGTCCACGAGAGACAACTCAAAAACCCAAACAGAGACGAGGTCACTAAATTTATTCATTCAAAAAACTCTTAAAAAGTTGCTAAAGATTTAACTGCAATAATGCCGTGTTCTTTTACAGATGGACCCGAAAGCTTTCGCGGCGGTTTTAATTAAGAAATTGGAAGAAGTTAAAAAGAGTCGGGATAGTGAAGAGAAACTTAATAGGAGAATGTTAGAGGTAAAATAAAAATTCATTTTAGTCAAGATTGTACAACTCTCATTTTAACACAATTTTGTTAAATTCAATTTATTTTATTATATTATTTAAATTGACACGACCAATATTTTTTGTACAATTTTTTAGCGTGACGAAGCAATGTCAACGACTGAAGAACTGACACCGCATTTACTAGCAGCTGCCATAAGAGAGAAATTGCAAGTTCAAGATGAAGGACGGCCTGATGATATTTTAGGTTGGCAATTTTTGTTTTTGTTCATTTTTTCATGATTGTAGCCCATTTATAAAAACTAAAATTACGAAAGACACAATTTTAGTCAAATATTTGCAAAAAAAGTTTCTAAAAAAGTATTTTTGTTTGTGTAGATAAACATGTGTCAAGAATTTGGTCGGACATTACTCCTGATGCAAGGTCACCTGAAACTACGTTCTCCTACTGCTGGAAGGAGACGAGGTGTTCTTCCTCCTCAGCTTGGTGCTGCAGCTTTAAGTAGACAGAGAAGAGACAGGGTCAGCAAATGCTCCAAAATAATTCTAATCAAATACTTATTCATAACTTCAATATTTTATTGTGCTTTTTTGTATGAAACAGTTGCAGGACGGCATCTCAACGTTTTCTGGGGACTCTGGAAACGTGAATGACTACGTCCCTGAAGTGCCATCATCTCCATCCATTATGTTCATGCCCAAATCCAAAAGCGTCCCTTACGAACTCAAAAGCAGCGATTGTAAGTTCCTCTTCTGCCTTTTTACTTTCAAAAATCTAAACGGGAAAACTTTTAAATTGTGAAATAATTTTTTAGCGGGAGATTCTTCGCAATTTCCTTCATCGTTGCATTTGCAGCGAGGTCGCTCTTCCCGTGGTGGTGTCGGAGGTCGCGGTTTGGCTCAGTCTGATTTAAAGAAACAGTCCGGCACGATGCTCACCAAAAAGAGTTCTAGCGAATTTATCGACTCAGGAATTTCAGTTGTCTCCGGAACGGCCCCTCCAAGCGGTGCAGCTCTTGGCCCCGCCTTTTCATATGACTGGTCTAAACACACCATGTAAATAAATTATCTGACTCTGAATTATAAATGCAAAATTGAATTATTATGATTTACATGACGAAATGATTTTACTTGTTGACTTCAGGGTGCATCAATGGGTGGAACAGGCGTGTCATGATGAAAAACCCCGAGCCCGGTCAACAACATCTCCGAACGCTTCTCGGTATTTCTCTTTTCATGTCTTGAAATTAATTTTGAATGATAAACTCGTGAAATTGTTAATTAATTTTGTGAATTGTGAAATGGTTTAGGCGACAGAAGAAGGTTGGAGGGACGGTGGTTTGTTCTCAAAATCAGACGACTCCGACTCCGGTTTTGGAGGAAGTGTGTCGTCGTTTGAAGCAGAAGCCTCCGAGTTACCCAACTCAGCACCAGCAGCTGCCCGGAGCGCATTCTTCGACGCTGCCCCGTCGTCATCATTCTCAGCAACAGCAACAACCTCAAGACGAATCTTTCGGAGGAGCATCTGCGGAATTTTCAGTGTCTTCGTTTGTCTTTTATGAAGATTCCGAAGTACCTTACGGGTTTAAAATTCCTTGCAAGAGTCGAATGGGCGGAATCACGCTCGCCGTTTTCAAGGAACATCTCCCCAAACGGGGAAACTTTCGATTCTTCTTTAAAAAGGAATGTGCAGAACTTGATGCCAAAGTTGTCCAGGAGGAGGTTACCGATGAATTTCAGGTATTTCGAAACTTTTCATTCTTTTTCTAATTTCTTTTATTGCTTTTTAAATTTTTTGAGAGAGAAATAATTTGATTTTTATTTCAGATTCTTCCATTGTACGAGGGGAAGATCATTGCCCATCTGCAGACTGCCTCTGCGACGTCCTCCTCGGTGGTGCAGCAGCACACTCCTCTGCTTTAGCCCCGTCCTGTCCCTCTTCATTTCTTATCATGATCGGCAAGTGACCTTTTGTAAAAACGACTTTTACTTCCTACTTTTATAGAATACAAATTAATTAAGTGACGGTGAATAGAAATAAGAATTCAATGCAATATCAGGAGCAATGGCAATCTTTCCAGTCCACTCTTAACAAAATATTCATTACTTCATTCATCCAAAATATCCTCAAGGAATTTAATTGCAAAGATACGAATTATTTAAAAAGTCCATATTAATATACGGTCACTTTTTTAAAAGACCTCTGCGTGAAAGAAAACAGACTGGACCACAAAACTTTTTCTTTTCTCTTTTTTTATTAGAAAATATTTGAAATGGAATTGGTTAAAAGTGCGTAGAATGCATTCACACTTCAACTGCGTTTAACTTTTGCCAATTTCATTTCAACGAACTAAGGACAATCCAATTCCAAAAATGTAAAAACCGACGAGCCATTTAATTTATCACAGCTTTTAAAATATTTTTCATTTTTTTGTATTTATTCCTTTTCTTTATGCATTTATTGTGCTAGCCATTGTTGAAATTTTAACGAGATTTATTGGAAAGTTTCCAAGAGCGGAAGAACCACAGATTTTTTGACTTTGCATTTATTTACTCATTTAAAAATTAGTTCCACTTTGACGTGTTTGTTATCATTAGGGCCGTTTGTATTTATTTCCTTTTGATGATGATGATGGTTGATGTACATAAAGTAGTTCTCTTTTTATTTTTATTTTTAACCCTGTTGTTGTTGTTGTTAGAACTCCACGTAAAAAAATTGTACGCGTTGTGGAGTGTTTGTAGTGTTGTTGCATTTTTAACTTTAGTGAGAGAATTGTTGGTCGTAACTCGTGCAACTCTTCAAAATTCGTTTCTGTTGACTCTGAAGATTCTGTGAGCCTAAAGGGGAAATTTTTCTTGTTGTCGACGTCGTTGATGTTTTTTGTGTCCTCTTTGATCAAAATGTGAATTAGGAATTTTGTGTGGAGAAATGTGGAAGGAGAGACGAGAGAGAGGATTGTTGTGAATAATTTTGTGTCGCATTTATCATGAAATGTGATAAACTTGAAAATAGTTGTATCATTCGTCATCTAGTGTAGAATTATTATTATTATCATTATTATTGTAAACTAAAGCATAATATCATTCATAATTATTATTGTAACTATTTAGCAT
This sequence comes from Pogonognathellus flavescens, assembly GCA_019776165.1. NCBI lineage: Eukaryota > Metazoa > Arthropoda > Collembola > Entomobryomorpha > Tomoceridae > Pogonognathellus > Pogonognathellus flavescens. The sequence goes on along the minus strand of JABASD010005021.1, from coordinate 8,411 downwards.
TTATTTGTTTTTATATTGCCATATTATTATTATTATTATATTATTATTATTATAATTATACAACTATTTACTACCTGTAGAAAAGTGCGTGTGTTTACAATTTACTTTTCCAGTTAAAATTAGTTCCGTTTTGTTTTATTTTACGGATTTGCAAGCAAAGGGTTAATTTTGAAGCATTTAAGAATCCCAACTGAACTGGCCCACTTCGACTGTTTTCCCAATAAGTACTAATAATGAAAGTAAAGTTGTAATTTATTATTTTTAGCTGTTGTCATTATGAAATTAAATTAACTGCGAACGAAACAAAAAGTCTACATGAAATACCTTTACCTTTGTACTACCAAACTAACAAACAGAAATCAAATAAATAAAAATATTGTATAAACCCTTATCAAAACGTCGGCCCTTCTCAAAATACACAAAACAAACAATACAATTAATAATTGTAGATACGGACAGAAACAGAAACACACCGCAAAACAGACTTTTACAATAAAACAGTAATTTCTTACAAATATTTTCAAAGTTGACTCATTTATTCCTTACGTAGTTGATTCATTGAAAATATTTTTGTATTTCGAAAAATATGTTTAATTAAGCATGAAAAATGAAATTGCACTTTCAAGCGACATGTTGCGAAAAAGAGGCAATCTGCAATTTGTGAGTATTTGAAAGGGAAAGGTAGATAGCGATAGGATTGTGTGGGATTAGATTGGACGATGATTCAGAGCGGGTGAGAAAGGGTCACAGCCGGATGGGCTAATGTAGGTGTGTTTTGGTTGTGTCAGGAGTCTACTACAATTATGTTTTTTCGTGTGTGAGTCTTGCAGTAGTAAATGTTGAAGCTAAAACTGTCTCACTCGCAATTCCCACTTTATCTAAAAATAGTTCTCTTCACCCAGTTTCTACCCAACAGCAAAATACTCCTCACTCAAACCCATTCGAAAGCCACAACACTTCAAGATACAAAATACTTTTCATTCTAATTACAATTGTATTTTCAATCCAACGCATTTTAGTTTTTTTAACTCAGAAAAATGCTTCCCGTCTTTTAAATAATATTTTACAGGCGCGTAACTAAAACTGGTATTTAGGGAGGTCACACGGCCATTTTAAGCTTAGAAGTACCAAACACTAAAAATTTAAGAGCTACAATGGACCAAAAACACACCAAATTCGAAAAATTTGACAATTTTGGTAATTTTTGAACCAAATTGGCTTTTATTTGAAAATTTTAATAAAATTTAGCTTCTTAAATACGCAACGCGTAAAATGTAAGCTACAATGAACCAAAAACACACTGAATTCGAAAAATTTTGTCATTTTTGAACCAAATTGACTTTTATTTGAAAATTTTAATAAAATTTAGATAAGTTGCAAAAAATAGGGGTGTGGGGAGGCCGGGCACCCTGTGACCCCCTCTAGATATGCCCTTGCATACTTTAAATTTAAAAAAATGTACTTTTACATAAATGAATTTCCAGTTTAAATATTTTTAGAAATATAATTTCAATTGCAAATTATAAATGAATATTTCTGGTGAAGGATGAAATGTTGACGAGAGATGTCATAATATTTTGTGGTTTTAGCGGAATGGGAGTTTCTGGTTGTGTGCAAATTGAAGCTGCTTTATTTTTGCGAATCCCCGTCTGAATTAGATGTTGATTTGAGATTTGGATGGGGCGACAATGTTTCTTGCTCTCAGTCTCAGCACACGGAACGAAGAAATGTCGAAACAAACTTGACACGACTTGGCTCTGGCTATTATTCTTATAGTCAGTCTCTTTTCCCATTACACTTATACCGAGAAACATCTTTCGCATATTTTTCTCATCTTACACATCTCCGTCCTCTTCTTGTTCTTCTTGTCGCTCTCATTCTTCTTATTCTCATTCATTTTCCTTTTCTCTCTTTGCGTCTTTCCCTTCTTTTCTTTCTTTCGTCTCTTTCTCACAGCAAGTCCATTTAAACCGAATGTAGTTTTGTGTCTTGGCCATCTTATGCTGCAGAAAAATAAATAAGCAGGCAACAATATTGAAGGGAGGAGCTTGTTGTGCGAAAGAAACACGCCGTTCCGTGTACAGATTTCCATTCCGGACCTGCGGAGCAAGATTTTGAGGACGGAGGGTCGGTGTGGTTGTAAATTTTGAAGGGCAAAATGGTGAAAGAGCGGACTTTAGTAATTGGATTCCTCACAGTAATTGTGATGCTGTCGTTGATATTCCTCCTGGTCAAAATCAGCGGTCACGGACAAGAGTTGGACTGGGACGTTGACGGCAGTGGCAGTGGAAGTGGATCTGGAAGTGACGAATTGGCCTCAACTGTTTTACCCAAATGTAAAGACTCTTCGTCCTCTTCAGAGGAATCCACAACACCGTCGCCTGGGGATGATGGAGGTCAAATAAATTTACAATTCAAATTTATTTTCTTTTTTTCAATTTATTTCAATTCATAAACTTTTAAAAATCATTATTTCAATTTACAATCAGGAATGTAAATTAAATATTTAACTTACTTAATTATTAATTAATTCAAAAATTAAACTATATTTTATTAAAATTATTATTTACTCCACTTGGGTCATGGGGGTCAGATGACGCGCGCTTTCAATTACAATAATAAGTATAACAATAAATTTTCCTACTTTTCGCGCTACGCGCAGAGATGATCATTTATAAGCTTAAAATGACCGCCTACCCAAAAAGACAATCCTAGACACGCTACTGTAAGGGATCATAATTTAATTAACATAAATTTTAAAAATGTATTAAATTGCAATTTTTATTTAACATTTAATTTTAGTAAAGGTAATTATATATCATGTTATATTTCTCGTTGAATTATTTAAGTTCCATTTCAAAACACAATTACAACTTTCGTCAAATTGTTATGTAAATATTAAATATTCATATTAATTTGTTTTTGTTTTACAGACTGAGCAAGTTGAGAAGATGATGAACGTACCTTTTACCAAATACCAATTTATTACTGCGACAAATGTCATTGAAGTTAATCATAATTAAGTCAACAGGAAATTGCCACAATTGTGCTGCAAAATATTCAACAGTCTAATTCATCAACACAGAAGGAAAATAATTCGCAAAATGAGAAACAGCCCCACCAGAGTCAACTGTAAATGAAATTGTCAAATATTTTACAAATATTCGGTCGCAAAGGAAAGCAAATTTATTGGTTTCGCCAAAATTCAAATTTTAGACAGCGACAAACAAAAATAAAAAACTTTTTTACAATTTGTGTGATAATTATTACTGAGAGTTAGTTACGACAGCGAAAAGTGAAAACTGACTGTGCACTTTCAAATGTCAAACACCCACAAACAAAAATTAATATGAATATATATTGTGCAATAAAATTTGACTCAATAAATAATTTTACTTTTTCCTCTTTTGACTTACACTTGTCTTTATGCTCATTCACTGCACAAAAGTAACTGTATATTGTTTTACATCGTACGAAATGAGATCCAATACAAAATAAACCGGTTAAACACCGCAGTAGCAAAGAAACGAAGTGAATAGACATTCTGTGATGTGAACTATGACACGATGGCATTAACTGTGAAACCATGCTAGCAGCAAAATCTAAATTTATTACAATATTTATTCCTATGACTAGTACATGTCATGGGCGATCTTCATATTCCAATTTAGAGGATTTCAATTTTAAATCTAAGTATAATTGACATGGCAGCATTTAAAATGCAATGTACTGTTCATGCTATAGTAAAACAGTCTAAAAGGTCAAAGGTCATGAGGGAGTCGATTATTCAGATGTGGAAGGTTAAATTAATATACCTTATTAAGGCGACAGTAAAAAATTCTCCTACTCTTTCTTTACACATGGAAAAACAAAAAACTTCATCGACAAAAATCTGTTGAGTGGAAACAGTTACAGATATGGGGGTAAACTTTATAGGATAGGTAATTAAATTTTCTATCATTCTCGTTGATAAAATATTCGAAAAGTTAAATTTACGAGAATGATGCACGATTTAAATAACTACCAGGCAAAATTTATCCCAGGTCTGTAATTCGTTTCCAATCAACAGTCTTTACCGAATGAAGCTAGTGTACAGTAAAACTGCATTTTACTGCATCCTTAAATTAATGTACAAAAAATTTGAAAATGAGAAATTTATATTTTCTCACTAATTGCTATTTGAAGTTGCGCCATGTAAGTCTGCACAATATAAAGAGCAAAAAATCGGTAGACTATAATGATAAAATCAAAGGTTATCTGCACATAGGTATAAACGCAGTATGGGTCCAATAATAACAAGACTATGATAACAATCGTGTACACTATCAGGAAAATAGTTATTCCACGCCAAACGTTGCAGCGCCCCAGACCTTTAGCAGGGATCACTTCAGCAGCAGTCTGCAATCACATAAGTTTAAAAGTCTAATCAATCGTTTTCAAAAATAACCTAAAAGAAATAAAGAAAATTCAAAAAATTCACCTTTTCTGTTCCTCTTAGGAGTTTGAAGCACGCAAAAATTTGTACTGCGGAAAATATGAATTGTCCAATTCGTAAAAGCGAAGCAATCTTCACTGTAATAATTTGTTAACATAAATTAATCAAAAAAAAATTTTTCGTCTCCAATTGCATATCTTTAAAAATCTTATTTCTTTAAATTTATCAAAATGCACTTACTGAAATGACTCATTTCATGCGGGTCCGTCTTTGTCTTGCACGTTGCTAACACGATGAGTAATATCCAAATAACGTTGATCGACTGTATAAATTAAATATGCAATTGATTCTCCAAAAATAAATTAATTCGTAATTAGTTGAAATATGAATAGTACCATGTCAGCAAAGGCAATGTTGCGAGCAGCTTGTCGTGGTTCCATGTTTAGTTTAATAATTTAAAACGATTTTTTATGAAAATGTAAATAATTTCACAAGTAAGTACAGAAATGTGAAACAAATTAGGCACTGGCGTGGCTAACACTAATCATGTTAATAAATAAATATTTTAAGTAACAAAGTGGAAATAAATATAATGCAGCACGCAAATAGACGTCGTCATATTGTGAATTTAGGACGTCTTTCCTCATAATTGGTTGGGAAAACTATTAACATAACCATTTGCGTTGTTTACTTTTCATAAATAACTTTGCCTTGAACATGCATTGATAATTATTTGGATTTCCTTCTGTTCTTTTTATTGTATCATTATCATTACATAAGAATGATCTGAGTAACAATTTTAAAGAACGATACAGCGATAATGATTTTGGTTAATTTGCAGTTTCTCAGAACAAAGCACTTTTATAGTTTGAGGTAATAACTTACAGAAAAACTTTCTCTGTTTAAAGGAATGTTAGGAAATTTAAGCGATCGATGGGGAAATGTTCTAAAAATCGTCATTACATTATTAAAGGAACATTATGAGTTGAAATGTAAAATATATCTGAATACTTTTGTGAATGCTACACTTGTACATATCTAATAATATGGCCTAAAGCGGACCTGAAAAAAATGTAGGGATACGGGGTTCTAACCCCCCTATGGCGCTCCGAAATTTCGAAGGGCGCCCAGAGCTCCCGACGGGCGTTCCGAGCAACAAAATGTGTGTAATGTAATGTAATATCATTATCTTCTAAAATTGTATAAATACAAGTCGGAGAGCCCTTGTAATTGATATTGTTTAAATAATTGTAAACAATTTTTGTGTAAAAAATGATAAATAATGATTCTTTCTTTTGAATTTAAAGCTATTATTATCATTATGTATTAAATTGTTATTATTAATTAAAACCTTTACAAACCAGCAGGCGCGTAACTAGAATTGCCATTTGGGAGGGTCACAAATAGTTTGCGGGGGTCACAAAGTGTAAAAAATCGGTTATTTGCGACCTTTGACCCGACATAACCTATTTTTAGCTGTTTGGGGAGGGGGCGGACACCCTGTGACTCCCTCTTTAGATACGTCCTTGCAAACGAGGAATACTTCTTGTTATTAATGCATGTAATAATACATTTATAATAAATAATTACATAATATTTGTAAGTGATCGGTACTACACGTGAGCATGTACGCATTGTCTTTGTTCGGGTTAATGACATTAATTGACGTTGTTGTATTTAAATTGAGTCACAAAAGAATATTCATTGTTTCTCTTCATTTCCTACCTTCCCAAAAACGGTAATCCATGGCATATCAAATGAGCAGATTATGCTGCAGAAGATGAAATGAATAATTCCATGAATGCTCCGCAAGTATTTATACGCTAAAACTGAAATGAGACTTTAGTTGCCGCACGCACTTAATTTACATTTAAATCGTTCTCCTCACATTGACAGCTACAATGGTTGACAAACAATAACTCTAACAGTTCTTTAACAATTATCAATCCAAGAAAATATTTTTACATTGTTTATTACATTATTTGACCATTTGTTTCAGTGGAGCACTCCTGTTGGATTTCTTGTGGTAATTTTATTGGCTGCGGCATACGTAAACGTCCATGCGGCTAAAAATTCATCCTTCGTTTTTCACGGTAAGATTAATTTTGATAAAAATAATCGGTTCGGACAAATAATAATACATTTCTTATTTTTTAGAAGTTTTCATCCGCGGGTCTGGAAGGTGAGAAATTTTTTTATTTCTTTTGAAAGATACAATTTTAAATAGGAATTAAAATAATTACATTGTTAATTTATTTATTATGTTGTGGTTTTTAAAGCTATGAAGAGTCCTACCAGGGACATCACTACAAATTGTACTACGGATCTGATCAACAAGTTATACAATTATTCCCAATTTTAGAGAAAATTAAATTTTGTAAATTTTTCTACGATTTTAACAAATACGCCGATAAATTACATAAAGACGTGAATAATTTTGAGTAGGTGACATGGTTTGAGTCTTTTAAACGGTGCAAATCGATTGGTTATGAATTGGTGGATTTGGCGACCACCAAGGACCTGGCATTCGTGCACGAGTTCGTAGAGAGAGCAGGTCGAGAAATATACAAGACAAGTATAACACACGAAACTAGAATTTTTTTACTTTATATTTTTTCGATAATTTTAGGTTTACAATTACACGGAATTTGGACCTCCGGCTCTGACGAATATGACGGAGGAAATTTTACATGGATGTCAAATGGGAAGAGCATTAATGATGAACTATGGGATGACGGGGAGCCGACCGGAAGGAATGCAGAAAACTGTGTGGCTCTAAGAGACCGTGGCAGCTACTACCGGCTCAATGACTTAAATTGTCATAATAAATGGCCGTACATTTGCAAAAAATAAAATAAATAAATACTGAAACATTCATCTTCGTCTTATGAATTGACGATCAATTGAATATGAAAATAACAACGTGTCTACAGTCATAGCAACTCGCCCCCCTTTCCTCAGGTGGTGGATAGAGGGGCGAGCGTTGCTATGATGACTGTATTGCATCTTGGAAAATAATAAATACAAAATATTATTATTAACTTTATTTCACAGGCCACTTTTTAAGTACAATGCACAATAAATATACATAGACAGACCCAACACTTAACTAATAACCTAACTATTTATAAACTTAAATATTATTACTCCCGTCTGTGTGAATTTATTTATTAAGCTAACTTTATTGAATTGCAGGCCAAAAACTTCAAAAATTAATAAATAAAAAACTTAACGTTACGAGAAAGACCAGCATTGGTTTACTCGTGAAAATTTTTTACTCAATTTAAACTTAACATACAAATTAAGGGACGGACGGGAGAATCATTTCATTCATGGATAGAACAAAATAATTTCTCAATGAATTAAATTATTTATTCCTGAGGTAAGAAATGAACTGCACTTTCCTCCAATTGTGGTTCAAGGTTGAAATGAGAATATAATATTATTATACTTAAATATGTAATATCACATATGAGTTATTTATATCATTTATAACGTCATAAAAGCATCAAATGGCCTGAAGTAATTAATTCAGGTATTTTATGACTGCAACATTATTGCAACAATTTTTCCATTAACATTTCTTACATTTTGATTGCATTAAATAAATGCAAAGAAGGAAATATGGGAATTGTTACGACAATAAACGAATTAATTAATTTAAAAACTAACCAACGTTTTTAGATGCGTATGATAAATGACGCACGAAGAAGTAGCAATCACAATTTAATGGATTCGTCATTAATTAACTTATTCGTCAGCTAATTATCTGTCATTTTCAGCAACATTTTTATTACAATATTTCGTTATTAAATAAATTAAAAGTAAAAGTAATTAACAATTTTTAGACCTCACGAGGTCTTATGTGCCCGATATGTCTGTCGGTCTGTCTGTCGGTCTGTCTGTCTGTCTACACGATAACTCGAGTAAAAATGAACTTAGGGCAATGAAATTTGGTATGCATGTGTAAGAGGGC
>JABASD010005020.1:0-13577 GCA_019776165.1 Pogonognathellus flavescens | reverse complement strand
CATAGTACATGACTGATCTCATATCCTTATTTAATTACTAAGAAAACTAGAATTTGCATTAATACATGTGAGTGATTAGATCATTATATTTTAGCCTCTCTGTAGTAGAAAAGTGTGAAGCGCGTCAAACGCTACTGGGGACATTTAATTTTAAAAACCCCAACAGTGTCAGATATAATGAGCAAAACAAAAGGTACCTAATAACTTGATCATAGTGTCCGTGTTGTTGAAAACCGTTTGTTAATACTACTTTTATTATAAGGCACAATTAATAACATTTAAACAAAATTGATAAAATTATAATATTCTTGGATGAAGAATGTGGAAATACGTACGCCAATTTTCAAATTGCATAGCCCAAATGACACAATCTATGGGATCAAAGTTAAGTGTTGCTTGTTGATTATTTGAAGTAGTCCAAGTAATGCTAGACTTGTTCAGTAATTCCTTTGAGTATTTAGAAACACCCACCGGATGCTTTACATGGTTGCCCTGTATTGATATAGTTTTAAAGCCTTCCATTAATTTTGGGGTCAACGATACAAATCAAGCTAAAAGAAAATTTTGAAAATTTGATTACATTGCGGCAGTTTATAAGAATTGTGTAGCGCACATTAGGTGTCAAGCAGACCGGAACGTCGAATTCAATGTAGCATATCTCCAATATTTTTGGAACAATCATTTTGGCAGCGTATGAGGTTATTGCGTTGCCATTTAAATAAATTGAAATTGATTCTCCTGCAAGATTTGAATTCCGAGGAAAGACAACACCAACAGATTTCAACTTCAGGTCCGTAATATTTCCAGTAATTGTAAAACTAGAGTTTAAATATGTGAGTGCTTATTTTACCATTAGAGAGAACTTAAATATTACAATAGAGATTTCGTATCCACTTACTAATCACCAGAATTCCAATTACCAAAGGTAGCCAAATTTTCATTGATGGCCGCAGTGCACAATATAAATGTTTCGGTATACAACCGGAAATGTATAAACGGTTCGGTTGTTCCTGTTCGGTTTTTGATTGAGCATTTCAATTTATTAGCAATTTCAACTCTATTTAATGAAATATTTATTCTTACATATGCTGTCCCGTGTTTTCTCACAAATTAAATTGACGAAATTAGGGAAAGTCTTCTCACCGTTTTTCAACTGACGAGAGAAAATATGTAAGCAATTGAATACATTCTTTAGAATCCAACATTTCACTTGCCACGACAATTTCATTAAATTCGTTCGCTTCCATTGCTGGATATCGAATCAATGAAATTGCATTTTTCAGAACGGTTCGCATATTTTCTCTTGTTCGATCAAGTCCCTTTTGATCACATTGGAAATTTCCCCACCTTAATACAATTCAAATATTGCAAACAAGCACACATAATGTCAAACAGTTCATGTTACGTAGAATCATATATAGTCTAATTGTTTACTATAATTTTTGAAGTATAAAGTATACGCACACAAAACTGCGGATTGCTTTATGGTAACGTATTTGCAGTAATTAATGATTGTGTAATTATTATAATAATAGCGTGCAAAAGATTTGTGGTAGATAATTGCATTTAGATACCTTATCAACGCTTTAAATACATCTGCCTCCGATTTCAAGCTCGGCATTTCATCCAAATGTAGAAATTTCAGTAAGTTCTCTTCAGAAAATTCAATAAACTGCTCCGAATCCAACAATGCGGCCGCATTACTAATTTATGAAAATGGTAACACATTAGGTTTCTAATTCACGTATGACTACAGTTATTTATTAGTTTGAATTACCTTTCAATGAATTCCCATGCCTTCTCTTGCGGTTTCACTTCGTTTAAAAGGACAGAAGCCTGATAAATTGTTACAAAATTGTTCACGCTTATATTAGAATTTAATAAATCCAAACAGTGCTGGGTGAGTTCTGGGATGTCATATTTTTGAGACGCATACATTGTAGCTGTAACATCTTTCAGCTCCACACCAATTACTCCGGTATACGCATACTGTCATACAAAATAGATCAATTATCAAAACACACATCAGGCATTGTATTTTACACACTATTGCAATGCGATGCTGCTGTATTAAGAGGTTTTAGTTATTGTAATTATAAAGCTGCAGTTTGCTTGGCTAATAATTTTTCGTAAAATAAGTTATACCTTTATAACGTTTTTTAATCCCTCTGGATGCACATCCGAAATGACGATCTGTTTAAGTGGGGATAATTTTCTCCATAAAACAACAGGAGAGTGAAGTGTGTGTAGAAACAGCAAAAGAATAACTGTACACAATAGCAAGATATACTATTGCATTCTACAGGGACAGTATACACTTACCCCAATGTAAAATTGATTTAAAGCCTGACGAAGATTAACGAAACGCGTTGCTGATATTAAATCAACTGTTAAAAAACAAATCCACGGACTGAGGCATATTTATTTACACTGGCTATATGAATTGGAGTTTGTCTACATCATCTCTGATGACGTATTTTTCTGGATTACAATTTATATACATGCTTTTAGCCCTTTTAACTCTATTCATGCTGGTTGTGTGTTTGGTAATTAATGATCGATTTTAGTGAGTATAATGTTACAATCAGTAAATGGTAGAACATATTATTCTTTCTAAAACCAATATTTTCAGCGTACTAGATAATCGTTTCTTCCTTTACAAATTGTGTAAATATTAAAACGTCTTGTTGATCAGAATTTTGGATAAAAGTGAATTTTTTCAAGCAATGGAATTAACATTTTGAAATATATTATTATTAATGATTTTATCTTACTGGATTGCATTCAATGGTTGATGAAATCGAAACAATTTCCATCCCGGTTGTTGCAATTTCCTGAGTACTGTGGCGACGGCTGAACATTGCCTCAAACACTGGTGATATTATAGCCAGAAATATTTTATGACAAGAAATTTTCACCTTATCTTCTCCAACAACTAAAGCAACATCGTGAGGAATGTCAGGAATGTTGTTGTTCATGACGGCTATCATTCGTTTCTGCATCGAATCCAAACTTTTTCTCCAACACATTTTGAATTTCAATAATTTAATTGTTAACGTGGTAATGTTTGACACAGTTTTACTTTGGTATAATCGAATAGTCTCCAAGGTGCTTCAATGTGAAAGTGTTTCAATAAACTAAGCTTGAACAGTTTTGAGAACACACATTAACGATTTGAAGTCACTCAAAATTTAGTGAAATTATGACTCTACTTGATCATAAAACCCGCTAGCAAAAACACGAGATTAATCGGCAAAGTTTAGTCCAACTTATAGAGAAAAAATTAAGAAAGATGTCCAAGTAGTCTCGATAAGAGATAAGGATTTATTCAGCAGCTGGAAAAAAAGAAACATTCATTCACATTAACTACAACAACAGGATGTGTAAGATAATACTTGCACCGTGGCCAGAATAACATTCCCTACAATCCCTACACGTTCCCATAGACTCATACATATACAAGTAATAATAATAATATTGACTCTTCACGTCAATATAATATTAACCATAACCGCTGCTGGAAAAAGCTTTTTCTTCCCGGTATCCTAAAAAAATTTCCCGATGAATCTGAACTTTTCCCGATTTATTGGTCACAAAATACAATGGCAAAAATGTGCAAACTACGTATTCTGAAATTTTTTCCCCGATTTTTTACATGTGTGTTAGCTTAATGAAATTTCCAGGTATCTTGGATACCAAGATACCGAGGTTTTTCCAGCAGCAACCATAACAGCCAGCTATGACACTGAAAAGTTGGAGTTAACACATTTCTTGTTGACCGAAGCAACAAAATCAGAATAAGGTTAAACCACTATGTAACATGCTACAAATACACATCTATACAATCGCGCTTTAAGTTTCTTCAGTTATACGGAAAATAGTGTGTTATTACTTTCAACAGAACGTGAATAAAATTCAAGTTAGTGCAGTCGGTGATAGATAAACCGAACCCATTAACATGCGTGATAAACCATTGTAAAACGGCTGCAATAAAGTAGCGCAAGATACACATCTGTTTATGTCCCTGAACATTTGCTTACTGCTGTCATTATTATTAAGTATCGTAAGATACTTTATGCGAATAGGCTGTGCGTCTGTCTGTCTGTCTGTCTGTACGCACAATAAATACAGAACGGTTAAAAAATTCCGATTTGAAATTTGCTACACTTAATCTGGTGGTTCATAGGAAGGCCAAGTTCAAAAATGGCGTCATCCGATCAACTCCTTCACGACATTTGATCTTTTAGACCAAATCCTGTGTCATTACAGCCTACACACCACATTGCGTTTTAAATGTTGCTATGTCAATTATAGTTATGTTTGAAAGAGAAGGCCGCCAACTTTTGAATTTGGGGACAGACAGTATTCAATATTTTGAAAAAAGATAATTCGTGGTTTTCAATATTATTTAACAAGATTAGTTTTACAAGTTATACTGTTACTAACACATAGTGTTGAAGTTGATGTGATGATGTCACAGTTAATGTTATCATGTTGAAGTTCACAACACCCTTACGATACTTTATTGCATCGTTGCAAATGGTTTATTACAACTTGAAAATTGAAATTACAACAGATACACACATTTCTACATTATAGTACTAAACATTAACTAAGTATATAAGATATTTATTTGTGCAAATAACTGATTCGTCATGTACAGGATACCCAAATATTAAACTGTGACTGTTTAAGCTTGCTCTTGTTGACAAATAATAGGTAGTTTGCGCAGACCGACGATTTATAGAACTTATCAAACTTATTAGAACTTATCGGATTTATAGCTCCAACTGACGTCACTTCAGCATCGCTTGGCTGGATTTTTGAACTTATAGGATTTATAAAAGTGATTTATATATCCTATAAGTTTGCCTCCAAACTTATCTTTTGATAAGCGCGCTTTAAGTAAATTCTGCGAAACTCTTCTATGAGTGACCGCCACCCCGCCACATTTAAAGATAAATTTCGTTTCGACACTTTTTGAGCGCAAACTATCAACTCGAGAAATTTATAGAACTTATCAAGTTTATAAAGATTTTATAAGTTTTATAAGTTTCATCAGCCGTTCGGGGGCGCAATCTGCCTAATACTAAATTTATAGTTCAAGCAAAACTTACCAAACTTTGTGGTTGAAAGTGTAGAGCTCACTCTAACGAAATGTTGAAAAGTTTTTATCTACATAGCATTGACTTCGGCGCGGATATATTTATAGATAAACTATATTATGTTATTTTCATTTCGTATAATGTTAAGTTATCAGTTGGATTACTACATATTAATCATAACCATTTATCTGTCACTGACTGCACTCATTTAATTCTTATACTTTACACATTCTATTACATTCTCAAAATCGATCAATATTAATTTACTTGAACACTCTTCGTCGTATACCGTTAAGACTATTCAATCATAACAGAGTGAAGCTGTGAAATAATTTACAAAATTTACAATTAACCTTTGCATTTATATTGCAATAATTATTGAAATCCATAATGTGTTGGAGAAAAGATTTGAATTCGGTGCAGAAACGAATGTTGGCCATCATGAATAATAACATTCCTGACATTCCCCATGATGTTGTATTCGCTGTTGGAGAGGAAAAGGTAAAAATTTCATGTCACAAAATATTTCTGGCTGTAGTATCGCCAGTATTTGAAGCAATGTTTAGCCGTCGCCACAATACTCAGGAAACACCGGAAACACCGGAATGGAAATAGTTTCGAGTTCATCAACCAATGAATGCATTCCAGTAAGTAAAAACTCAAAAACCGTTACTAATAAGAAATTTCAATGCGGTTTCTTTATTTGCAACAAAAAACTTCAGTCAAAATCAGCTGCTCACAAATTTCTAATAGACACAACTTTTTAATAATTAAACAAATCAAGATAGAAGGAATTTTTTTTCCCACTTACTTACAACAGATGACCATTTCGGATGTGCATCCAGAAGGATTAAAAAACGTTATAAAGGTACAACTCTATTTTCACAAAACCAGTATGATATACGTGCAACAATTAAAACGTCTGAAAACTGCATGTCTGTGAGTGTGTGTGAAATAAAATGAAATGTCTCATGTACGTTTTGATTATTAATTTATTTTCCATTGACAGTATGCGTATACCGGAGTAATTAGCGTGGACCTAAAAGATGTAATAGCCACAATGTATGCGTCTCATAAATATGACATCCCGGAACTCACTCAACATTGTTCAGAGTTATTACACTCCAATTTGAGCGTGAATAATGTTGTAACAATTTACCAAGCTGCTACTATATTAAATGAAATGAAACTGAAGGAGAAGGCCTGGGAATTCATTAAAGAGTAATTCAAATTAATCTTTTAACTATATACATGTTTGCAATTTGGAATGTTAATGGCTTGCTTTGTTAATATACCAGAAATGGGGGTGCATTGTTGGATTCTGAAGAGTTTGTTGAATTTTCGGAAGATAATTTACTAAAATTCTTAAGCTTAGATAAAATTCCTGATTTGAAATCCGAGGCTGATATATTTAAAGCGGTATTAAGGTAAATGCCAAAATGTTATCCTTCCCTTGATATAATGAATATGAAATGATAGTACTTATTATTTATTGCACAAATGTAACTGAATGCTTAGCAAACGGAAGTATTGTAGTAATATGTTAAGTTCCGTTATCTCCTTTCTCGATCTCGAACTCGGCACTCTTATCTCTGATTTTGATCTAACCAGTGTAAGATAGGCTTTCAATGTAAACCTCCACTCCGAACAATTCGTATATCGTGTTTCAGCTGTGTCAGCATGAAGGGACAATACTGGAAACATTCAACTCTGAAAATACTGCCTGTGTTGAATTTTGTTCACAGCGCGTGAAATATCCCTTCATACTCGTGACGTTTAAATCACCAAGAACAGCATATACTCATCCGGCTCTACTTTATCCAAGAGCTTCCAATATTCAATTGAAAAGCATTGCTATTAACATTGTACTATTCCATTCTTATTTCAAAGCTTCCATATGAAAACAATGGCCCATTGTTCTCAGAGAAAGGAGATAAGGAAGGCAATAGTGGAACTTAACTTATTACTACATTACCTACTAGAAGGTGAGAAGCGTAAGTGTCTGCCTGCTTCTATGTATATTCTGTCGAAGCCCATTACAGCCAGTATGATACATAACCTCACATACACCAATACAGCCTGTGTGGCACATAACCTTACAACACTCACAGTCAGTAAGAAACCGAACTGTGTGTGTGTGTTGCACCACGTTGTACAGAATCTGAATTAGAGTTATTCGCGTGTAATGGAAATAGATGATGTTGCCTATAATATAATGGTGCGATAATACAAATTGCAAATTACTGTTTTTGCAATGAAAAAGGGTTCATGTAATGAACGGGTTACCGCTAGTAAGCTATATTATAAGATTGCTGTCTAGTGTCTACGTCTATCCGTCCGTCTGTCTCAGGGAATAAAAAAGGTATGCCTTTTTAAAAATAATTCTCTAAAGAGTTTTTTTTGCTTTTATACCCTTCACGAAACGACAAATTTTTTGATCGACAAACAATTAAAAAAGGTTTAAAAGATAAAAAAAGCATTGCTTATTAAGTACCGAAGGGACTTTATACAAACCAATTTTCGACAGTCTGTCCGTCTGTCCGCAAAAAATCCTTCACATGTTATTTGCCTCACAGAAATTCATTCACACATTTTTGTACCTCACCACCATAAATCCAAGGACATCTAAAAGTTTCACAAATCCACCACAAGTGACACAAATTTTGTCTCACAACACCCCAAAATGCCATAAATGTGTCTCACAGCATCGCAATTTGCTCTAAATGTCTCCTTCGGTACTTATATGAGTCCGTTTTACAAAAAGGGTTTTATTGCGTTTTAGTTCCCTGCAGATCACAGACAGACAGACCAGGGCCCTGGTCTGTCTGTCTGTGACCTCTATAACTCAGATACAATTCATTCAAACTTCTCATACGTGATTTCTAACTCACAAGAAATGTCCTCCTGGAAAATGGAGTTCAATGTTTAGTAGCGAAAGCCACCTTATAGGAACGTTCTGTCTATCCGTCTCTGTATCATGTAATTCAATATCTCGACGAAACGAATCAACTGAATTCGTTCAAAGTTTGTCAAAACAGTTGACATTGACAACAACAATAGACAAATCATTTGACAACAACAGTTGGAAAATAAGTTGACAATAAATCATCTCCCACCTTGTTTCAGTACATTGATATACAAAATGAGACTAATAAATATTAGATTTGCCTATACGTAGCACAAATTTATTATCTGCCTAATAAAACAGTAATTTTTTAATTTGTCCTTATTTTAGGTAAATTGAAGGCGACACATGTTTGCACTGAGCTGATCCTTGGTGGTGAAACCAACGCCTTTCTTTACGTCAAAAAGGATGAAAACATCGAGACACAAATAATCGAAGGAAAACTGGAAATTAAAGTGAAGAAAGAAGGTTTGTTTGACATAGACGCTAAAGCTAAATTGGACATGAAAAATGACGCAACTTTGAACCACCTTGACCAAAGAATATACGTCTACTCAAAGCCACCTTTTGACACGCAGCCTGACACTGTCGATGAAATGTTAAAATTGATCAAAAATTTGCCGGAAAATGTCAAAAAGGAACAACATTACAAAGTTTTCACCCAGCCGGATTACCCATTGGTCACGGGAGTTCCACTTCGATTCAAATTGACTCCAATCGGTCAATTAGTTGAAATGCCCGAGGGATTTAGCATTCCAAAAACTTTCAAAGAAATAAGTCAAAGCGTGGTGAATAAATTCGTCATCATGTTGTCTACTTTGAAGGATTTCCAGTCCAAGGATTATGTCAAGAGGAAAATCTACGAGAGGGATTTCCGCCTATTGACGATGCTTCAAGATCAAGATAATCCCGTCACGATGCGCATTTCTGAATGGGAAGCAGAACTGTCTCTAGAAGCTAAGGGGATACAAGAAGTCGCAGAAGAAATTTATCGAAGATACAAACAAGACGATGAAGGATTGACAGAAGATGATCTCCTTGCTGTGATTTCGGATTTTGAAGCGAAATTCAAAATTGTTGCAATCTACCAGAAAATTGAAGACTTGAGAAGGAAATGCAAAAAAGAAATTGTCGGGATACACATCAGCGATGTAGACGAAGATGTCGTGGTCAACTTCCTGAGTAACGAAATAGACATGGAAGATTTTTACGGGTCCGAAAGAAGAATGAAGATTTTATTGCACACCAAAGCAGAAAATGGAGATTCTCCGGTTGGAACCTTTCTCCGGCTTTACAATTTGAGTGCTCACCTTAAAACTCTGGGGGCTGACGTGGGAGTGGCTTATCCCAGCATTTCTCAAGGATTTAAACTCCAAATCAAAACAAATGCGATTGAAAGCGTTTACGAAGGCCAGGATATTCCATTTGCCTTGGAAATTCTTGGTAAGTACATTAATTACATAATCCAAAAAGCAAAAGCTCCCTACCGTGTATAAAAAACGGGACGGAGATTTACGTTTTAAACCAGACTCATGCTGAATAATTTTCTTTAAGTAGTTTTCAATTTTTAGCGATTTGGTAAATTATACAGTTAACTTTGAATGAATAGGCGAACTATCTTTTCTGAGATAATATTTAACTAAAATTGTGCAGGGGAGTATCTAGAATTTTGCAATGAGGGAGGGGCTAGAGCCATCTTAGGGGCTCAAAACCCAAAAATCGTCAAAATTTGCGGGTTTCGGCCGCAAAATTTGTCGAACAACCCGTTCTTTCGGAATCTGGGGGAAGTGGGCTCAAGTCCGTTATGCCCATACGTAGATACGCCCATGGATATGTTTTCCAGGGCCTGAAATTGCTAACTTCATTAAAACAAATTTATTATTTCAGGTCTCGCTGTCGGAAAGGCTGAGAACGTTCCTAAATTGTTCTGGACTGTGAATGGAGCTACTACAGGAATTCGTTTGCCACTTCAAGACAACATCTCCGATATTCCCTCGTTGATTGCTGTGAATCGGGAGCTTCAAGATGTAAAAGTCTGTCCAACTTATTTGACTTTGAGGGAAGAAATAGGCAAACAAGACGGACGTATGAAAATTGTTCTGGATGTGACTGCTCTGGAATCTGTTGCGGACTCAATCATATTTTTCCGAAGATTGCGGTCTGAATTACAGAAGGAGCCTTCATTCATTCCTGTCGATTGGGCCGTAGGAACCTTTGACATGGGGAAATTCCATGACGCTCCCGTGGCTTTTGCTTTCTTAGACGGAAACTTGCTTTCCATCTGTCTTGACAACTTGGACGTCTTGCTTCTTTTGGAACAACTTCGAAACCCCACCCCAGACTTTGAAATGCTAAAAGCCGAAAGGTTACGTACACAATGCTTGTACCCAGACCGAGGAACTTATGGAATGCAAGTTGCTGAGCTTTTGGGTCAATACCACGGAAGTATGACTGACACTGTTGAAGAATTGAAATCTTTCGCTAGAGAAGATCAACCACAGCTTTTTGAGTATTTACAGCAGTTCACCCTTGAAGATGCGATCGTTGTAAACCGAGAGTTGGTTTCTGGAAATCCATTGAATGTCATTTCAGCTGTAGCTGTCATTTGTATCAAAAATTTCCCACAACTTCTTACCAATCTAAAAACCATGGGATGGAATGAGGCAGGAAACACTTTCAATCTTGGACTCCGAACTTCTGCCTGGTTGCAAATACAGATTTATCTTCTTCAATTTCTGGAGAGCGTAAATCCACTTTTAGCCAAGGCAGATTATCTTCGGAAAAAAATCGAAACAATTTTGGAAACATATGGCGAAACTGAAGAACCCGTTGACATTGGCGATATTGACGATTCTGTAGAGGTAATCAAAAATCACGAAGATCCTCCATGTCCTGCAGATTTGAAAGACGAACTTAACAGCTACAAGAATATGAAACCCGAATTAAAATTGAAGGGATATCAAGAAGCCTTGAGCAAATTCGTTGAAAAAGAATACTCCAAACCGAATTACTTCAACCTGCGTCACTTGACTAATTTTGTAGCAACATTGATCGGAGCAGAAGGAGACACTTCCAACCGCGTATTCGAGAAGTTTGTTCCAGACACTGTTGGATTGTACATTGAGCAAGTTTTGCAGGATGAAAATTTGCATTTATTCCCCGGTGTTCAGAAAAAACTCAAGGAACATCTAGACAACAAAAACTATTACCAGACATTGAGTTTATTGTCCAAAACTAAATACGACCATCGTCTTTTCATGGTTCATCAATATCTCTACCTCCTGCTGGATTTCAAGGATGCAGACACAGTTAAGAAACTCGTTAACAAAATGGGAAAGGACGAGTTTGAATACGCCCACTACGAAGATTTGTGGAAAAATAAGAAATTTGAATACTACATGAAACACGGAATCAACAGTCAAAGCGTTCTTGAAGGCATTGCCACTTACCAATGTCCACTGGATGAGGAAACTAAACTTCCCTTTGTTCCCGATTTTATCCCGCTGGAATTTCAAGAAAAGCTCATCCCGATGCTTGTCGTAGAAGATGACTTAAAATTCGAATGGGCAGAATGGTGGTCTTCCACGTTTGAACTTCTTACAGCTTTGCAGTCCATTAGCGTCAGAAAATCTATTCCAAAACTTTTCCCTCAAAGATTGCTGGAGAATATGCTCACCGATAACAATGATAACCTGAAGGAAACACTGAGAGAAATCGGGGCCCTTTACTACTGGGATGAAGAAAGGCATCTCTTTACTCAACCTTGGGATTTAAATACGATTTCCAAGGTCATCGACAAAATCATCGCTTATCACGAATCCGGACCTTTCGATGCAGACCGAGCAGAAATAAAGTTATTGTCCGCCCAAGAAGAACTGATAACTGAAGAAGCTGTTGATGAAAATGAAAAAATTCAAAATAGCTTGACTGTTAACGATTCTTGGAAAAGCATTTCGAATGATCTTGCTGCAAAATTAGATCTCCTGGAATACCACTCACTCTCCGGGGTTCTCTCTACTCCCGTTATTCCGTATCCAGAACTTCCCAAGGCAATGCCGAAAATTCTTCCATTCATGGTTCAACGGGCAAAGTTTCTTTCAAATCACCCACTGACACCTGAAACTGTTTTGAATTACATTCAGTATCCTCAACCGAAGGATACGACCAAACCAGGAATAATTGATTTCGACGACGAAAAGCCAGAAGAGAAAAATATTCCATTGGTCTCCCGAGGAGATATTCTAACATACCTTTTCAACAGCAGCGAACCCGTCGTCGCAAAAAGTGTTGTTCAACTTTTGGCAAACTTTCCCAACTATGCACTCCCATTAGTCGTTCAAAATATCGAATCATCAATCGGAGGAGGACAAAGTTACACTCTTTTGTACCCACAGCTGAAAAACATTCCGATGAGATGGGAAGTCAAACCCGGAGAAGTGATCGAAAACCATTTATTTGCTAATCCGTTCAGGTTAACTGTCGTGGTAAGATTAGGAGAGTCAGAAGAAAGTATTGGAAAAAGTCGAATCCTCAACAGCGTTATGGCGTCGTCGAGTATTTTCTCTTCTATCAATGACAAAGGATCCAATCCAAAGTTAGGAAGACCCATTTCCCACCCTGGATTCGTGGAACTCACCCATCTGACAAAAGAAACCTGCAAGGAAAAACTTTGGAAGAAACTGCTCGATTCCTATTACTGGAAATTTAATTCCATCAGCGCCAACGATGTTCTTCTTCTTGCCAACCTTCACGGAGACGCTTTGTCTCACTCCCAAGTTGTTACACAACTTGGAAAACTTGGAGCACGATTTTTGGCCTTTGTGCTGCCTGACAGTTGGGAAAACATGAAGCAGAAAATGATCAATTTTACAAAACTTATTGGAGAAAATCAAGCACCGTTGTTTGCAGTCGTAGATCCACAGATTATGGTTGACCCGGCCCGATTTACAGAAAGCAGTATTATTTCAACCGAAGATATTCAATCTCAGCGAACTGCCACCGTTGAAGGACTTCTTTTGGCTTCCTACGATAGAATTTCCACTCCTTACCTGAAACCTGACCTAGAACACGAATTCATGATCGTACAAAACACAGAGACGCCAGAATCCACAGAATTGGTGTCTTTAATCAAAAGTCTTTCCTGCAAAACCGTCCGACAATGCCTTAAATTGATGGACGTAGAACTTAATAGCAAAGACAATCTTAAAGAAGTCATTAATCATTGGAATGAAAACCAGGAGTTGAGAAATCTAATGCAAGCCTTCATGAGTATTCTCCGTCTTTCCAAAAATGTTCGAGATGGGGCCATTTCCCACCTCCGGCAAGAAATCGGTATTTTATCCACCGCTTCATCAATGAAATCCAGAAACGAATGTTTCCAATTGATCGATGAGCTTAAGGAAAGCGTGGAAGCTGAAATTCCAATCGTAGACGAAATCCGAAATCTTCACAATCAAGTCAAGGCTCTTAAAATTTGGATTGATGACCGTACTTTGGGACTGGAGCATTTCTTCCGGGCACTAGCTCGTGCCTATGAAATTCCGAGTGATTTGCCGTCAATCATTTAC
>JABASD010005019.1:0-13578 GCA_019776165.1 Pogonognathellus flavescens | reverse complement strand
TTTGAGTATTTTGAGCCGAAAAATCTTAAAAGTATTTTGAGTATTTTGTATTTTGGGATTCGAAAGTATTTTGTAGTTTGTATTTTGTATTTTGAGCACAAGTATTTGGCCCAGCTCTGCCAATTGTGTCATTTCTTGACTTAAAGCAAGGTCATGACATTCATAGACATGATATAGGGCAGTTGTAGATGTAGGGATGAAATGAAAGGGTTAGGTATTTATTCATGTAGAGATGAAATGAAAGGGAATGCATGCACCATCACGGAATTCGGTTTCGCACACCAAATAGTTGCAGACCTATCATAACTCCATTTGGAGCGCTCTTAAACCGTTAGCTGTAACAGACATTGTCTGGTGTTAGGAGTTAAATGTGAAGTTCCCCAAACCTAAATCAGGTTTGAAACACAGGCACCTTTTATTCAACTTTTGGGAGACGCTACTACTTTAACATGTACACGTAGGGCAAAGAGCACACTTCAATGGGTCAGATTAAGATTGCGAGATACCAAATAGCTACACTTTACGGCTATCTCACTAAACCCTAGATTTTGAACCTTAAATATGCATTCTTTCTTCCGACTTTTTTCTCGGGCATTCATAGACCTTGCCACAAACTTAATCAAGCGTAAGATTACCGTTTACCTGCACACTTTTCATGAAATACTCAAAGTCATGTTTAAATCCTTAGTGCACCTTCATTTCATAAAATACAAAATAAAACATAATGAATGAAGGTCTGGATCTGGATGGAATTATGTTTTCTTCCCTACGAAAACCACAGCCAAGTCCTTGCCTACGACATTTACACCTAGAATGGCTATTTTTAGTCAGTAGATGAGTAAAGTCCGCTGTGTCCAGCGCTAGTCTCTTTTTTAACGCGTCCCCAGTCAGTGCAATCTAGAAGCTTCCTCACTTCAAACCCGGTTCAAATAAACACGGTGGTTCTTCTTTGACCAAGAAAGCTTGCATTCGCATCGCATTCTCAATATTATCAACATCTCCACAAAAGACTGAACTATATCAGTCATTCAGAATGCACTGGGCAAAGCGATTTTCTTTTCTGTCCATACTCCCAGTTAGTACAATTAGTGTTAAATGTGTTCCATTACACTTGTCATAGCATTGGTGTTAGCGTTACGTATGTGTTTGAGTGTGGCCATGCTGCTGGGCTTAGGACAAATCTGCATTTATGTCTGAAATCTAAAAATGCTCTTTGTTCATCTGTCCCTGTAATTCGCTGTTAGGAGAATCAAACTGTAAAAGACGAGACTACAGGTTTAGGCTGAAACAGTAAACTGCTGCCCTGCTGCCACGCATTATTTACGTGTTATGTCAAATTGTGTGTTATAGTTATAATTGCAATTAAGTATAATTGAATAGGTATAATGTAAATTGGGATGGAGGCTCACAATCACTGCGTCATACTTTTACTCACAGCGAGTAGGTTTGTATGTTGCAATAAAGGTATATATAGGCTGGTTACATAAATGTCGTGAGAAATAAATAGAAACACAGGAGAGTCATAATGCCTCGTATAAGCTGATGTCATAATTGCAAAGATTGAAAGGAGAAATGAAAAGGAAGTACTAAAAGGCGAATATTTATTGTTTAAAGTTCTTGGCAAGATAAGGGAAATTAAACTCATGTCTGGTTTTAGAGCTGAATTAAGAGAGTGGGGAAAAATAGAGCAAGTAATTTAATTGCTATTTGTTATTGACGTGTGCAACTATTTATCAATGGAGACGGCTTCAAGTTTCTTCTGGGAAGAACGGAGCAGACACGTTTGTTAGTCTTGAAACTGCGAGGCTTGGTCGGCACTGCAGCATGAGAAGACTTTTCCGTGCAAATTGCAAGGCCATAAATAAACTGACGAGACACACATTCACATAACTACGGAATACCTATAAGCAAGTGTGTGCCTGGACTGGGTTATCCATGTACAACATAACAATCGTAGTCATCATTTCTGCAGCTGCACAGTTTCATATTTCCAATCACCGCAAAGCAAAGTCCGACTTAAATAATTGGCACAAATATCATTTGGCTGCTCCACTGACAATTTTTTTACGTTCCAACTTGTTGAGACTGTGGGAACCATTTGACATTCAACCTTTTGGCTTCCTCTCAATTATTAATTACGTCAAATGACTCATTGACTGGCATTCAAAATTCCAGCCACCACCACAATTCTACTCTCCTATCTGCAGTTACAAATCTACCTTTGCTTTTCCATCTTTTCAGCTTTAGTGGCAGTAGCCATAGTTGTTTCGTTTCATGTGGAGAATTAGGCGTCTGTCCACTATAACTACACTACATTGGTACTCACAATATTGTCAGTATTATTAGACAATGTCAATCTCCAATGTCCCTAACCTTTGCTTGGCTCGTCACACTATAATCATTTCGTTCGTCTATACACTCTTGTCTCCGCAGTCTTTTCGCCTCTATGGGGTGACTGATTGTGACAAATGCAGCATCTGATCATCACAATTCTAAAATCTCATCTTGCATCCTAATCCAATCCTCCATAACACAAAATATTGACTAGAGGTACTAGTAAAGACTATTTAGAGAATAATGCCACAGAATCTTATGGAGAGCCATGAAAAGGAAAACAGCCAGAGCATTTATACTGTGCATGATTACAGCGGACACAAACCCCTTTTAAAATCTTCAGCTTCTGCAGTCCACAGTGTGAATGTTCACAGTCCACGCACAGAACGACATTGACGACATTGACAGAGACATTAACACACAAAATGTACTTAGGTGGCTATTATTAAAGAAAGGAAGTAATAATATTCCTATTATCATCAGATAGAGTCATGACTTTATTTTATTATGCAGCTACATATAGTTTTATGTAATGCTTCGAGAAAATGGTAACATGAGAACTGCAAAAACGTCACTCGTTGCAAAATGTGACCTTCTTTTGACCTACGAAGCACATTGGTAATACTAAATGGAAGTCCAAGTGCTGTTAGGGTGACATGATCATTCCGCAGTTTCTTGGAAGAAAAGTCTGATAGATCAGTAGTGTAAAAGTGCTAAAACACTTCTTGTTCTAGTTATACTTACAATTCCGCATTTTCTGTCTTCAATTTTAAATCCCTGATTGTTGTGTACCCAATAAGCTTAGCATGTTTTTGATGTTGGCAGGTGATGACGAAAAAACTAATTCCCATTCGGGGATGTTCTTGTCGCGGCGCACCGATCGTGGGCTACAGGATTCGGCTGGTACCCGCATCTTCTTTGGACCCGAATTATTCCTTTGAAGAAGAAAGGAAACACATGGCAGAGCTAAAGAAGAGGCCACCTACTGCCAGAACATTCTACACAAAGAAAGCATGCCGCCGAGGAAAAGGAAACCACACATTTGTGTTTACGGTTGTACGTCCTATGAACACCGTCAAGGTATAAACAGATCAGTCCTTGTCAAGCACGTAACTACGTATGGGTTCACCGGGTTTGAACCCCCCCCCCCCAAATTCCGGAAAAAAAGAGTTGTCAGACAACCCCTTTTTGTTCACCCCTAAACGGCTTGAGCCCCCCCCCCCCTGCCCCCCCCCCCCCCCCATTGCAAATTTCTAGATACGCCCCTGGTCCTTGTATTAGTAGTACCTCAATGCATTCAACTAGCATTGACAATATTCACGTAAATGACTGAAAATGTGACAATGGTCACTTTCTCAATTTAAGTTGGCGTTTTAATTTTTACCAAATTTATGTCCAGCCTAGCTTGAGACATTCGCCATATTTTCCAATTCACAGTATTTTTCAAACTTCGCCAAGCATTTCATAAATGAAATACAATGCCGTGCCTCATTGGACATTTTACTCGTGTCATTATTATGCACTTTGTGAACTTTTTATTCATATCTACCGTCGTCCCAAACTATAACGACCACATAATTTATGACTTATACCACATTAGTGAGTATCAAAAGCAGTTTAGTTGTACGCAGTAATCTAGGCTACCATACTTTAATGCTGAATAATGACAAGTAGTTTTCATACGCATCGTCTGAATTTTAATCCTTGTAGATTTTTGGAATTAAAGTAAAGTTTCCATAGATTACTGCGTAAAACTAAACTGATTTTGACATTCACCAATTGATAAGTCATCTGCGGCTGTTACTGTGGTGCGAACTGCACAATAGGCTACATAATTGATAAGCACTTAAT
Source organism: Pogonognathellus flavescens (assembly GCA_019776165.1). Taxonomy (NCBI): domain Eukaryota; kingdom Metazoa; phylum Arthropoda; class Collembola; order Entomobryomorpha; family Tomoceridae; genus Pogonognathellus; species Pogonognathellus flavescens. The sequence continues at coordinate 9,393 of JABASD010005019.1, read as the reverse complement.
GTTAATAATGAAAGATGCGTGGTAAAATGACAAAGTTGTTTCGTGAGCTCTTACACATTATGATTTTTTTAGGAAGAAGTTGAGCCGGAGGAATCTGAGGAGGATAAAGCAAGTTCCTCCGGCCAGGGGAATAATTCGTGCACGGAGCCACCACTGATTGACAACAACTAGCAGGAGGGCAAAATTAGGTCTCAGAATGGTATCGTGAGGTTTTCCTGCCAACAACCTGCCAACTGCACACAGTTTATAAATCGGCGTTTGCAAGAAAGAAGATACTGGCGAATGTGGAATGAGAGGCTGTCGCAGCAACAAACGTCTGGAATGTCTGGCCAGCTTTCTGCGGTGACTGCTCAAACTCCACTACAGCCCATCATTGAGACTTCGGAGGAAGACGAGGCATAGGTCATTCTATCAATCGCCAGATTCTAGAAGACTTTGCAAAATGTCATTTCTCCCCCCATTGCAAAACAAATATTCATGTCCACCTTCATTTTCATAGTCATAGTTTGCAGCAACGTCCATTTATTCCCTCTTTCAAACTTCTACGCCAGTTTCCACCCGCATCTTCTTCCACATTTTTACAATGAAGGAAAGTCTTAGAATTGGCAGCTGTGGGACAATCATTTCTATAAATATTCTTACCTGTGCTGTTGAAATTAGATTAGAGTATCTATGCGTATATTATATCATCTTCTCTATTTTTACTGTTTCTATACATGGAAGAAAGTGGAATGGTATTTGGATTTGCAGGAATGAAAATAAAGAGTTTTTGACTCGCGTTGAATTTCCGTTTATTCTCATGTAGTCCTTTCAAATTGTCATTTGTAGTCAGTTATGTCAATTATATCTCAGTTCATTTTGGCTTTTACTTCTTCATGACTGGATTTTCCTATAGCATAATCATAACGCATTCCAACTACATGCAAATGTCTCACAATCTCACAGTTCCACATATTTATTAGACGAAAACAAGTATTTGCAAACATAATCTGCAAGCCAAAACAAAGACACAGTATATGCAAACTTAAGGAACTTAAATCATAGTCGGGGGCATTTTTCAAAAAAGGAAATATGGGAGTGCTCATTATTTATGCTTTACGTGCATTGCAAACACTGAAATAATATTGATTGTACAGAATTCCTTCAAACTACAGTTAATTCAGTATGGTTATAGCTACTAAGATCTTTTATCACACATTCTATTCGGCGAATACAAAGTATTCATTAGCAGGTAGATTTATTTCATCCCAAAAATAGTCACATACTTCTGGATTACTCACATAGTCAGAGAATGAGTATTGGCAAATTGTTGTGGGCTTAATTCACTCATAGGCTTCATTCGTTCATCTTCTGCCTCAATGTAAACTTTTTGCGGTTTGATGACAACTTCAACACTTGGAATGAACCAGATTGAAAACCCCATGGGTTTTTCAATTTGGTGTTTGCAATATCTCTATTTCTAGACATTGTAGAGAAAAAACCCGTCGGAGTTTTTCAATCTAAATTCATAGCTTTATCTAAAAAGCAGGAGAAACCCACAACAACCCACTAATATAGCCATAAACCCGCAACCCATGGGTTTTCGGTTTCCTGGAATGAAGAGACAGAAAGATTCTAAAATAGTCGCACTGCACTGAATTTTTTGGGGAATGAGCATTTGAGGAGTATAATGTAATGAAAGGCAAACAGTAGTCACATTCAGAGTATTAGAGCATTTAGCACATTTTAATTATTATTGAAGGAACATTGATGAGAGAAAGATTTGAACGTAGCGAATGGTGAACGCCGCAAGAAAGTTGACAAAACATCTGAGATTTTTGTTGCAGCATAATATTATGTAAGATGTGCAGCACTAACAGCGCCATGAAGTTTATTACTCAATGACACACAAGCACAACAAGCCTATGAGACTCATGAGACGACGGTATGCCCTTCTAACGCACATGCTTTCACACACACCACACAACCACACACTTTCTTCTCGTCTGTAGAAATTTCCCTTGAATGATAATGATGAAGAGTAAATAAATAAATAAAATCTGTAGCTATTTATTTATTTCAAGTTGTCAATTTCCTCTTCATGAGGTTATCACAACACTTGGTTACTTAAATACCGCAAAATGAAATAAATCAGATTTCTTTGCTTATTGTTTGGTTACTCACCGATTTTGCATAATGCAGTATTTATTTGTCCCATTCGATGTTTGAAGAAATCATTAACACACTTTAGTTTTTCATGAATCCCACCTGAAAGCTAAGCAGTGTGTTTGTGAAAAGTTCAATTCAATTATCTTAAAGAAAATTGAATACTTCCATCTTCCACAGATTAAATTATGCAATAATGGTACGAATATCGATACGCAATTGCCAATGAAAAATATTATGTTGTCCAACAAGTCGTCATAAACATCAGAAGTATTTATGTAGAATTACACGGACATGATGTTGTACTGCTGCTTTTATATTACCAATCTCACAGTTTTGTGAGCTATTCCAATATTTCTCTGAAATGAAAATTCAATCGAATTGCAAATTCCTCCAGTTCATTTGAAGCTAAAGGTGGGCTCTATCATAGTGTACTCTTTTATTTCTTCGAAAAAATGTCAACTGTAGAAGAAAAGTAAAAAAATCTCCATTTTCTCTCTTTAAAATTTTCAATTCGACTTTTCATTCTGGAGAAATAATCGAATAATAGCTCATAATTGAAACTGCGATTGGTAATACGAACCCGGAACCGTCGGGATTGTAGCATAAACGTTGAATGCAATCTTTCCGGCAAACGATGAACGTCATTACGTGAAAAAATAAATTTGCATACTGTGACTCTGGCGAAAAACCGAATATTCGGTTGTTCGTGAATTACTGAAAAAGGTTTTTGAAAAGCGTGTGAGTTGTGTTTGAAGTACATCGCTGGAAGAGTAAAGAAGCGGAAGAGGTTTGCAGGTAGGATGAAATTGAGCAGACGTGTAAAAGGTGAGAGACGGTTGTTGGAGCGAGAGGACTCGGAGGATTGAGCCCCTGCAGGTGAGCTATTGCATATATCGCACGATATTCCCATGTAGCAAACAGTTATAGCCGTTATAGGTTGGACTTTTATACCTGCAGAGCTCATACCTGCACAGGTAGCTCATAAAACTACACAGGTAGTCTAAATCAATTCAACTCATAGCAGATGCTTTACATGTTGAATGCTACACGTCTATACGTCGTCTTTCCTCACACACACCACACACACCACCACCATCCTATGAAGCACTCTTAATGCTACACAAGTAGAATAAAGCGCAGTAATATGCTTTGTGCCCTTATAACTTAAGTGATGTTCTGCTGTGTGTGCTGCTCCTGATAGACAGCTATGCTTTTATAAGGCCTGTCTTTTTCCTATTAAAACTCCACATTTTTACATGCATCCACTACACCACCACAGAAAGAAAGAAGCTAATAAAGTCGATATGCAAGAAGCAGGAGTTGGTTGTTGTGGTTGTAGTCGCTCAATCAGTTTTAACTATATTACACTCGCGTCAGTCCAGTCTCGCCTATAATCCTCGCACAACACAAACCGTGTCATATAGTCATATTCAACTCCATTTACCTTCTGGCATTCGAACACAATCACAATGTTCCCAATTCTCCAAAATCTCAATTTAACCACCAACAAAAGAAACATTCAATAATAATCATGCTCAACCTTAACTTAACTTAGTTCAACCTGCGAACCTGCCCTTATATTATTAACCCGAGCAATTCTTCCTTCAATTTTTTCAGGATATTTAATTGAGCATTTCCATTGCTTTAATTGTTTCCAAAATATTTCCATGTTCAATATTGGATTGCTCCTGCAATTATTTTATTTTCTGCTAATACTGATTGAGTTTAAGGAAGAATTTTTTAATTTGGTGAGTGAAGAGACGGAGACGGAGAGGAGGATGAGAAAAGGATGGTTTGTGGTGTGGAAAATGGTGTGACATTATTTCACACGTTTTGGTGAGACACAATAAATAAAAATATTTGAGCGTTGTTATGGTGGTTGGTTTGATTTGAGTTTGAGAGATGATGATTATTCCGTGTAAGACGTGTTTAAAGGGAACAAATGTTACATGATTGTTTCCACACGAATGAAGGTAAACCTTGGTTGTGGTTGTGAGAGTCATACTACTAGCAACAACGATGCTACTACCGTGTGTTTATACAATTGTCAGTTTGCCAGGGTTTTTATTGCAGTAAGTACTGACTGTGGACGTAGAATGGAAGTACTAGAAGTTTTGAGGTGTAGCACACTCACACACACGAATAAGCCTCTGTACATGGCTTGGTACATTTACAATGCACATTACAAGGTACATTTACAAGGCACATTTACAATGTACATTTACAGGTATTCTATTGGGATGATCGTGGCATTGATGTATGTGGATAATGTGGAAAGGTGTGTTGTGTTTTAAGTACTTCTCTGACTGTGAGTGAGACCTTTGTAGCTTCAGTTTCTTTCCTTCTCTCTCTGTTCCTTCTTTCATATCTCGAAAATGTACAACACAATTCCATGTACATTTGTGCAGAAGAACAGACAGAGTTTACAACAGTACAGTGCACCGCGTAGTGTTATGTTGTTGAGGTGACTGGCCAAATGGCCACATCTTGCTTAAATTCTTACATCTCCAGAGTTGTCTCTTCTTCTGATTGTTTGTTATTGTCCCCCGAGTCCCGAACACCAAAACTCCAAACACACTACTTCCTTTCGTACACTCAAACTCATCCTCAAATTCCACACGCAAGGCACCCAAATTACAAACTCACGCCGAAAAATAACAACCACCAAATATTTCCTCCAGAATTGACAAAAAGTTTTTTAAGATGTGCTCATTGACTTTGGCAACTGTTGAACTGATTTTGTTCATTCCTCGGACAGTGCTGCAGTCTCAGTGAACAAGTGCTACTCATCCATGTCAAAGCAACACATTACATTTCACCTTAACCGTGACTTTAAGTATAAATTGACACAATTTGCATATTTTCCAAAGATGAGACTTGATGTGACAATGTATAAATTCAAGAGGAAAAACGTTGCATAAGATTTTGTCGGATTGATTTATGTCCGTTGAAGTATTCAGTTCTTGCACGCACAACTTGCGGCTGTTCTAGTTACACAGCCTCACAAAGAATCTCGCTAGTGAATCTCATCACTGTTTGTCCTCAGTCTGCTTTATGACTTGCAGCATTCAACACAAATGCAGTAATTAAAATGCTTCAGCGAACCAAAGTCTAAACGTCACATTTCAAGTAAGTGTCACCAACTCCCAATGCGAAAAAACAAGCAATTCTATCAACAAACCAAAATGCAACTTCCAAATCGCTCACATAGCTTTTTGTAGTACTATAAAGGCAAATCAATGCAATTCATTTCTTTCTTTTCAATCTTGTATAAAATTCCACGCTACAGAAATGATGAAAAAGGATTTTTATGCAGTCCTTAGAGACAAAAGATAATCCTTTCTTCGACATTCCTGAAGAAAAGGGCAAGGTTAAAGTAATATAATCTCTATACGAAGTTGAGATTATTCTTGTTATAGTGTAGATATACTGTTATGCCTATACTAATTTGAAATAACAATAATGAGTGGAAAATAAGTTATTTAAATATGTAGATGTCCTAGCATTTGCATTATTGCATAATATTTGTACCAGGATAGTATATAGTCAAGAGTTTAAATATATCACTTTTCACAATCTTGTCTTTTGTACGTTGTAACAGAAACTATTTTCGGATTTATGGAACATGACTGAGTTGAGTAAATGGTGCGTTTATGTTGCGAGGAATGTTTTATTCCTCAATACAGGAAGTCCATAATTTGCCTAGCAAGCGTAATAAAATTCTGTTGGGCGAATTATTTATCTAAAGTATTTGATTGGTTTAATTTTTGCAGAAGTGAAAAGAATGTCGTTCAATGGGCATGGAGGAATGGACGATACCCAAAATTGGCCATTTTCCGTTCGCTACACGGCGTCTCCGTACAGAAAGTCGACAATCCCTCCCGGAACGGGAAACACGGGAGGTGTGGAGACTTCGAACAATATTTCTTCAGTACACGGCGGAGATCCTTCACAGAACCCGCACTTTCATGCTCGTTACAACAACAATTCCAATGTCGCCGTCCATGGCCCACCGAATCCGTCGAGTGGGACTCAACGACTTGTGCCTTCGTGTGGAGCGATGAATAATCCGTCCGTAGTCGGTCTTGTTGGTGGACCTCACATTGGACAGCAGTACAAGCCGATGTTGCTAAGGTCCGATTTCAATCTCCGTCCAAATATTGAGCAGGAATATTTGCAGCCTCAGCAACAATATCACAATGACGAGCAGCAACATCAACATGCAATGCAAGGCAATGTGTACTACAACAGCCAAAAACAATATTTCGTTCCTGATCATCATCACTACGGTCTCCCGCTTCCAACAACCGTCAACAACCCGCCTTTACCCTCCCCAAATCCCAACTCTCATTTCTTTCTCAAACAACGCAATCATTTCTCGTCCAATTTCCCTGCCGTCAATGAAAATCTCCCGCTCAACTTTTCTGTAAGATGTTTTCCAATTATTTCCTTAGTTCATTTTGCTTTGCAATAAATAATTCCCTGGAAAATGTTCCCAGCTTTTTAGTTTAAGACACCGAAACCGAAAAGCATGTTAATTATAAGTTTTAATTATTTGTGAACATTTAGATGCACGGTGTCTTGGACGAAGGATACATTGAGGATCTCAAGCAAACGAATATCGGTGGAGCACAGCAGAATCTGGCAATGACGACCACTGGAACAAATAACAATGAATTCGGAGTTGTTGGAGAAAACAACGGTGCTGTAATTGTGGAGAACCTGGACAACAACAAGCAATTAGAATACGATCCTTACTCTTACGTTTATGATTCTAAAAATCCTCCTCCCGAGTCCAGATCCCTGTTTCATCCCGCAAACGGTGCAGTTGTAAACAAAAATAGTTCAGGACCGTTCAACGGTTTTGGTGGGGGCTGCAGTGGGGACAAGTCATTCTCTCGAAGTGCCAGTGGAAGCAGCGAAAACGAATACGAAGAAATCCACGACGTGGCTCGCTACATGAACCAAGGACCAATGAATGGACCTTACCATTTCAAAAGCTTCTCCAGCACAGATGACATTTTAGCAGAAGTCGTTCAGGTTCAGCAAAGACATGACCGTGTTCTCGATCAACTCAATTTGGAAGTAGAAAATTTACTTATTAGATCCACCACAGAAATTGAAGAAAGAAGTCAAAACTACGAAAATGACATTGGCAAATTCGCGGAAAATAACTTCAAAACACTCGGCGGAAAATTTCAATACAAGTGAGTAGCATTTCAACATTTACATCTTCAATTTTCATTCTACCTAAATAAATAATCGCGAGACAGATCACCTGAATCGCCCATTCTAATAATTAGGGTTCTGGCTGTTAGTATACCCGTAAAGACCCATACTTTAACGGCTGGTATTACCAATTTCGCAGTTTTATGAGCTATTCAATAATTTCTCTGGAATGGAGCGTCGAATTCAAAATTTTCAAAGGACAATTTGGAACTAAAGATATGCTCCATCATAATGTACTCTCATTTTTTCCAAAAAATGTCAATTGTAGAAGAAAAACGGGAAGTCTCCTATTTTTCTTCAAATTGTCGTTTGAAAATTTTCAATTCGACTCTCTATTACAGAGAAATCAAGGAATAGCACATAAAAATGCGAGATTGGTAATAAGATTTTTCACACTTGTCAGAAATAAATGTTAGTTAGTTGCAAGCAAGCTGTTAGTTGCATATCGCAGAGGGACAAAGAATTAAACATAAATGTGTTCAGTAGCAAATAATATATTACAAATGAAAAAGAGAACAATATTTCAATTTTCTTTGCAAAAATGGTTTCTAACCACTACTATGCATGGTTTTGTTTACATTTTCTCTGTGCTGTGTCCACAGTAATGACAAATATTGTAAATGTCATTAAAACGATAAGCAACCAACAGATTTTCTGTCAGATATTTATTTTGACAGATGAATCTTTCTTTTTCCCGATTTCGTGAGAGATTTTAGAGAAAGAAACGGTAGAAAAGGCTTAAATGAGGGAATTTGTCTGAAACGAAGGATAATTCTATAAAAATAAGTTTTAGCAATTGTGTGAAATTGCGAAGTGGATGAATGAGGAATGGATTTTTGATTAGCAGTGGACTACGATCAACGCTGAGTCAGTCTCTTAATGAATCTCTCTGTTATTGCAGCAATGCGGGGGGTTTGGATCAGAAAATAAGGAAATCTCACTTACAAACGGGGGATTTGAACATCACATTCTCCCACAGTGACCCAATGCTAAGAATGGGGAAGGGGGGAAGTGTAAGTAACAACTGTGCCAGATGTTGTAGTGATCAGTTCAACGGGTCTCTCACTTTGCCTCATTGCTGCTCCAACCCTCCCAGTGAAAATGACCATTTCATGTTGACCAACTTGTGTCGCACTAATAATATTCGTAGCAGCGGTGCTGCAATCGACAATGGCAAGGGCGAAAACACTTTGAAAAGTGACGGCAATGGTTGTGGCTCAATTATGTCGCAAGGGAAGAATCCTCCGTCGTCCTCTTCCAACAAAATGTTGTCCATGAGCAGAAAGAAAAAGCTGGACCGATCTCTGACAGCGGATACCAATTTCACCAAGGGCGGAGGCATCCCCGCCAGTAAATCCTTATCGTCGTTTAACAGCAGCAGAAAAGATTTGAAAGCAAGATACCAACGCTCCTACTCTCTCATTCCTCATTGGAAAATCAGGGATCACCTCATGAGACTTCCCTTTCTCAATAAACAAGGTACGCCAACCAAACTCCAGTTACTCACTCACATTTCCATCCACAAATCCCTTTTCAAACTAACAATAAGTACTTCCAAAAATCACGCTTCCTTTCATTTTTTTTTCTTTGAATTTGTGTTAACGATGTTCATGATTGGAGATTTTTATTCATTTGGCAACAGTTGACACGGATATTCCCAAAGCTAAAAAAACCATTCAGTCCCAGAGTCACTGTGAATACATTATAATTCAACGACGAACGTTCGACCCCACTTCTGACAACAGGGACTCTTCGGGTTTAATGTTAATTATTATTTGACATTATTACTTGTAATTGTAGCAGGCAATATCCGTGATTTAAACACAATCTTTTATAACAGTCCATTAGTTGACGCATTAACTTATTAGATATTTCATTCCAACATTGTGGCTCGTCTTAAGGCGGCCTTACCTACCTCCAAAAAAGATTCTTGTAAAAGGTGGTGTTTTGCATTTATGGAGGACGCATTGGAGTATACGAAAACTCGATATGCCTCCTTGGTAAAAGACGCGGCAA
>JABASD010005018.1:0-13579 GCA_019776165.1 Pogonognathellus flavescens | reverse complement strand
CGTCCTCCATAAATGCAAAACACCACCTTTTACAAGAATCTTTTTTGGAGGTAGGTAAGCCCGCCTTAAGTGCTTCTGCTTGGTACTTACTGGTACCGACCTGTAGTATTTAACTTTATTCGAAATGCATACAGAACATGACATTACTGATAGTACGAAACTATGAATTTTCTTTTATTCGAAACACCGTCCATACATAATTCATTGCCAATAAAACATAGTAAACCAATGAAAACAAAGTATATTTGTAAAATAAACAAATTCGCATCTTATGAATTAATAATTATAAATCAATATAGTTCAATTTTTGCAATATTCAATTATTCTACGTATTGAAATATGCATCTATTTGAAACGAGACATTTTTACTGGACAACCGGGATATAACTAGACAAATAAACTTAAAAGAGACTGGTTGGTAATAGGAAGTTAAATGTAATGAATTATACACGTAGAATTCTTTTGAGTTATATATTTTATGCTGGACGAGACATAATAATATTGTTGTAAAAGAAATTTTTTACGTCTCTGCAAGTAAAACAGAACTAAAAACAGTAATTTTTAGCCCATTGGATTTTAAGAAAAAATTGTCACCTGGGTGACTTTTTATAATGAGAAAAGCGAAAAGTTAAAATAAATAACAGTTCCCATTCCGTAATTTTTCCTTTAAAACAAAATTGTGATTTTCTTTTCTTTTTGCAACATTCTAATCTCGGTCCGTCAGTTTTTGTTTTGTCTGAGTGAAAATTGAGCTATTTTATCATCTGAAACTTCTAAGTGTACACAAAAGTGAAAAGTATTAAGTAAATTGATAATTCTACAAAATGGGTGAAAGAAGATTGGCTGAGGATGATACGGTAATTCGAGTGGAACAAGATGGTACTTTTTGCCCTGGAAGAATTCCGAAGCAAAACACATTAGGTCAGCATCGTCAAAAGCAGAGATGCCACGATCGTGCTTCGGAAGACCTTTGCGGAGATCCTCTGTACAGGCAGATTCTTGTGAATATCTATCCTAATGAAGACACGACAGATGTGCTTCCTCACCAGGTGAGCTCTTTGTGAATATGTAATGAGTAAAACATGAATTTAATTAGTTATGTAATAGTGCGAGGAAAATTATTTTTATGAAACCATTTTTGATCTCCAAATAGTTGGCCTTGATAGATAGGAATCTAAAAGTTGGCCAGTTAGTGAAGCAGGGGCAACATCGAGTCGGCTACGTTCGTTCTCTTCGGCAAACTGCATCAGGAAGAATCTATGATTCGGATCCAGCCACAAGAAATGACCCTGCCCGTGAACTCTACTTGTATAATAAACCTGCTGAGTTTTTTTCGGTTGTGCCCTTACTTAAATCTTTAAAAATAAATGTCGTGGGAAAATAGTAATTGAGAATAATAATTGTTTTCTCTGCTTTTGTGCACAGGAAAATCTCTGGGAGGTAGGTCAAGCAGTCTGTTTAAGTGGATGGATTGGCATCATCGAAAAAATTTCAAGCTTTGTCACAATTGAAGTGGAATTCGTTGATAATGGAAATAAGGCTAAAGCAATTATGACTCAAGAGGAATTATTTCTCATTATGGCTGCAGCAAACGTGGATGGACTTGATACGAAAAGGAAAGCCGATGGATCTACTAATTTCCAAATAAATGGAATCGACGGCATGTTCGAAACAAGGAGTTTCATAGCTCCGTACAGTATCTTCCACAAAACGAAATGGTCTGATCCTCAACCGGCACTTAAGCCTGAAGCAAATTCCATAGAAAGAGTCAAAGTTACCGTTGTGAGCGTTAGGGTAATTACCGACTTTACTTAATTGAAATATCGCATATAAGCAAGCCAGTTTTTAATGCAATATTTTTATGTTCATGAAGCTCCATATGATTACTGTGGACTGGAAAAGAGCTGTCATTCCAACTGCACCGAAGCCTGGCAAAACTGTTAAGAATGATGACACACGCTCCCAACTGAAGTTGGCATCACATGCTCCTGGAATGAAAATTGGAGATATACGGTATTGTAAAATGGGAGCCGAGGATTGGAAAAATGTCTTTGCTAAACACTGTTGGCAAAATACGATCTCGAAGGACTACTTTTTGCATAAAAGACGAAACAAAAGACCGAGGGTGGATGAAGGATCTGTGGTAGAGATATTTCGACATTTGTGTTAAAGTATAAATATATTTAGAATAAAATGTGTCTTGTAGTAATTCTAGACGTTTTATGGATTTGCAGGAAATCTTGCCTGCTGAACCCAGACCAACAAGGATTGCTGTTGAGATTTTAACCACCGCGACAAAAGCTGAAGTAGAATGGATCGTAAGTGAAGATGATAATATTACCTAACACTTTTTAATTTAATTTACCAATACCTAAAAAATTCTTGTCAATAGGGAGGCCTAGTTGTAGAGGACATTGACTCGCGCGATCTGATTCCGGTTCGCTTCAAAATCCATTTTCCGGGTACTTTACTTCGTCAGCATGCTAGAACAAATGAACGACCGATGCCAGGACTTGGTCCATTGCTTACAGTTGCAATGTCCTATAAAGTAGTGCAGAGAACCGAAGTGAAACCTCGATTGGGACGACCTCCATGTGAGTGTTGCCGTTGTTGGTGTAAATGCATCATTGTTTCACATGATTTATACTTTAATATATTACTTAACTTCATCTTTTTGTATTGCTAATTCTTACAGTGTATCGTCACACTGTGCAAAGTTTCACCATACCAGCTGGTGGACTGGAGCCCGCAGCAAATGGTGGCACAGAGATTGAGACTGGAACATTGAGTCTTAAAGAGCAGTTCCGATTTTGGGACAAAGGAAATTGTCAGGTTGTCTGTAAGATGCCAAATTCCACTGCTAATTTCGAATACGGTTGCGTGATTGGAGCTTTTCCCAATGGCCGAATTACTATCCGTGTGGTTCAAAATGAACAACCGGAGTTTCTATCCGTTTGGCCAACAGATCTTGTTGCCGTGCACCTTCCACCTGAATTTATTGATCGCAGAATGAATCATTGGGACTTCTAGAATCTCAATCCTGGCATACCGGAATGGAAAACACGAAATTTATCAAACTTCTACAAATGATCGGTTTAATGTATGTGTGAAATAATTATGTCCGTTTACATGAACAGTATACACTTCCCTACATATTTCCTAACTAACCTATACCTAACACTATACGTAGATATATCTCGAAATTGATTTGGACTAGTCGTGATACTAATTATACTGGCTAAAAACATAAGGGTGACATAAATGTATTCAAATGTAATGTGAAATATTTAATCTACTTGAAAAGGATCAAATTGAATGAATTTATATTGTTATGTTCTAATTGTCGATTTGTGCCGAAAATCTACCAAAAATCATTTTCAAACGATAGGAAAATTCGTTTCGTGCACTAATTTTTATAAATATAATCTTCCTATAAATAAATGTCTAAATTATGGAAACAAAAAGTTGTTTTATTTGCATTCAAAAGAAAGATTAAGATAAAAATTGAAAAGAAATTAGTTTCAATTCAATCCAAAGCATATTTTTCATACAACATTTTTAATGAATTCTCACATGAATAAATCAGTGCATAATGTATTTTAGTTTAGCTTGAAGCTGAAAAGTGCTTGAATATGAGTCTTCTTGGCAACTTAATGGAAATTCCGAAATAAATAGAACTAATAAATCAGTTTCATGCTGGTACATTTTGTTTGAAGTCTTTTGATATCATCCGGCAGCTACTACTAAGAATTCCTTAGATCGCATTGTAAAATACCTCAATGAAAAGTGCTTTATGGGAGCTAACCACACTTTTAGATAGAGAATCAAGTCTATAACACTTACGTAGGAGATTCAATACATAATAGTAGCTTTAGCTATAATTTACTGAAACCCACGCTCACGTACTAGAAGAAAATATATTTTGTTAAGAACTTTTTCGGCTCTCCGTCTCTGATTTACGAAGACAGAACTCTGTCACAGGACAAAATACATTGTTAAAGGAATTCATCAAAGAAAGGAAGGATGGTAATGGCGGAACTAGATTCATGTTTTCATCGTGTTCCAGTAGAGGTGTGTGTATTTTATTGTCGGCCTCGTTTGAACCAACAAAGTGTTATGATAAGAATAGGAAACTAAGGCAAATTAATGATTCCAACTTCAACTATTTTACTTTTGCAGATAAAGACAAAGATCTTTCATTATTTACGGATAGATTCGAAAAGAAACGCCCGCTTGGTTTGTCACAACTGGAATACAATTATTGACTTCGGCTGGCGTCCTTTGATTTTCCAAGCAGATTTGTCGGACATGAATTTAAAATTCGTTTTGAATTCCAAAAAAGCATTTGAAAAGATAAATGTGCATGATATGACAGTCGGTCTTCCTATTTCGTCCCACAGAAACAAAATCACTTGGGATGTGGAAAAAATTACACTCTGCAGAGGGATTTCTGCAGCCAATATCAACAAACTGCTTCTTTATTCTTTCCAAGTGAAAAGTTTGACACTTACACATTTAGAAAACGAAGCCATCAAAACAACTACACTCCTGGACACATATTGGACTACAAATAAACTCTCACAACTGGAAGTAATAGAATTAATAAAGTTTTTTGATCCAAATAATGCTTTCTATGTAAATTAAAAAAATTACAGCTTTTTTTACTGTATTGATTACAATAGATGGTATTTGATGCTGTTGATCCATTGCAATGCAGTCTGCTGGAACGTTTATCCTCCATTCCATTTCCCTGCCTGAATTCACTATTCTGCTCTTGGAAACCACTTAATAAGGATGGCCAAAGAAACATTTCCATCACAGAGGAACTTGCAGAATACTTTTTTGTGTCGTACCTCTCCATCCATGAATTGATTGTAAATTGCAGTGCAACAATGAAAAATGTGTCTACAAACTTTTATGCTGTTTTTCAAAATGAAGGATTTGATATTAACATCTTCGATCCAGCAATTGTAGACAAGCACACCCGAATTTCTAATGAATTGCGGAAAATTCCTCTAGAAGTTTTAGAAATTCAGGCTTTTCATCAAGAAGGAGAATTTCCGTGGACTTTCAGTATGAAAAATACTATTTTTAAGTTAAACCCATGAGTTTCATTAAGATTTGGTTTGTCTCTTTATTTCTAGGTGGTTGCTTGATGAATTCTCAAGTTCATTTTCTGGTGGACATTTTTTTATACAATTGTGAATTGCTGACGGTTTCGCAAGTGAAATCATTAATTAGCAAGAATGCAAAAACTCTTAAACATTTTGACCTCGTCTCCAATTTCAACGCTGAGTTGGTTGTTTTTGACTGCTCTTGGTTTGCGGGATGTTCTCAATTATGTTCTGTAGCTATCGATTGTTTTGGAAACGACTACCATATTTTCAAGGTCATAGGAATATCGCAACTTCCTTTGTCGGTGTACACTCTCTCAATTATCTCCGAATGGCTGCCATCCGAGCAAGATAAAATCTGGCTAACAACCCACCTGCTCAAACTTTACCACCTCTGCATTAACGTTGACAGAATTTTTCAAAATGACTATTTTGTTATTGACCGCGAGGGGGACTATTTTGTTCCAAATATTATTGACGACGAAGTAAATCAAGAACATTATCTTGTAAGAGAAGATTTAGCCCGAAATGCTCAAAACAATCCTCAGGATGCTGACACGACAGATCTTTTCACTGTCAAAACCCTTAAGAAATTTTTAAATCTGCCTCAGCTCAGATATTTAACATTGATTCACTCAAAATCCTTCAACCCAAAAAACATTAAGGAATATTGTGACCAAAAGAAGCATCTCGAGTATCAGCAACACAAAGGGACCATATTTTGTCGGTTATATATCACAATCAACTAACAATTATCAATTATGTTCTTATTCTTGAGTGACCCCAAGAAAATTTTCCCCAAAGTGCTTCGAAATGTGTTTTAAATTGAAAAATAAGTTAAATAATATGTAATAAGTGCCCTATTTTTGTAATTAATTACTCTTGGACATGATTTTGATACACAAAATGTTGCACTATTTAACTTGTAACTGATATTATGAATTAATAACTAGTAGTAATTAGTGTGCAAATAATTGTGTGCTCTATATTTTCCATGTGCTCTGCATGATTTATATAATATGATTTAAAATGCAAAAGTTGATTAATAAATTGTAACATGATTGATTAGCAAGTAAAATGAAATGTCAAAAATAATTCATTCTTTTAATTACTGGGTGAAAAACATAACAAAACAAATTCTGTACCGCAAATTACAGACTAGAGATAATATTTTGCAAACCCGTTTCCTATAAATAATTAAACAGGACCTACACCCCGACCTATACAGACACAATAACTTCTTCATGACATGTATAAAATTGTTTGCAAATAAATTTACGAGATATCTTCTTCGATTTCGACATATATTATTTCGGTTCTTCCTACAGTCTAGACGCTAAAGCTCTTTGTAAGCTTAGTAAGAAAATCCCGACTTCGACTGCAGCAAAAATAGTCGTGTGATAATTATATTTTTTTAGTTATTTAAGTGCACGAATGCATTATTTTGCCCCTCATGTAACTGTTGAAGACAATAATTTGTTCGGAAGTGATAGACCTGGAATTTTGCTATTTTGTTTCATTCCGGTTTATATTCATTCTACCATATAGCATGCCCTTTGCTAGTTCCACCGATGTACAAACAGTGGTCTAGTATGTGTATGCCTGTAAAACTTGTATAAAAACATGAATCAGTTGCATTCCTCTACATCCCGTCGGCTCCAGCCTCACTGAACTGCAATAAGTAGAAAAGTCTGGGATTTGTTAGAAGTTGGGTGGTAGAGCAACCCGACGCAGTTTATTCAATGTTCGTGGAACGATCTGAAAGTAGACTGGAAGACTGGAAGTAAAAGTTTGGAAAAACAAGGTCACCTACTTCCCTACCACGTGCAGGTCAGTGTTGACATCTCCTTTTCTTCCACCCTGGGTTAAATTGCTGAAAAAATTAGAAAATGGCACTAATTAAAACCATAGTTGAATCCAGAGGCTTATACTGCTATAACAATTTGACAATAATTTAAATTCTGCGTATTTTCAACTTAACCTGGAGGAACACAACTCATGTAGAAAGTTGAAACCCTGAATATAATATCATGGTTGAGGACATTATCAGGACAATACCCAGGAAAGCAGGCACCTCCTGACTATGACTCCAGCCGAGTGGCCAATTCCTAGTCAGACATTTGTAGGAAGGAAAGCAGGCCATTAAGATATTGATCTATCTTCGTAGCTAGATGTTTTCTCTTCCTCATAAACCCATTCGGTTAGGGTTAGATATATCTCCATTTCTACTTTCCTTACACCTATAATATAAATCATATTATATAGATCATAAATACATACTTCCATTCGTAAACTTACATTCCAGCGAACCACAAATGTCAAAATGTGCTAATATCATGTACTCCTTTTTTCGGTCGTCTCGACGAGGGATTCGTTTTCGTCGTTCCACGTTCCGTCGTACACAACACGCCTATCTGCATCTGTTCACGCATAACATTTCAACTACCAAATAATCCAATTCGTTGTTATATTATTCTTTTTCAATTTACAGTTAAGAATATTTATAAGCTTTCATAATGAATTTTATTTTATTTTGTATACACCAGGCACGGGCGTATCTAGGATTTTGTAATGGGGGCTCAGAGGTCAAAATGAGCTTTGCTGGAAATTAGAGAAAATCTGCATTCAGATTTTGTTTTTCCACTAATCAAACTTTGTTTGTCCTACAGGTATTTACTAAAGGCCACGTACTTCATGAAGTAGAATACGGGAGTTTTTGCCATATTTCACATCAGATACATTTCTCAAACATTTTTTCTACCAGTAATTAATTCCGGCTCGACAATGTACAAATATACTCATCAAATCGCCATATTTTTTCATTCCCATTGCATATTTGCCCATATTTTTTTACTGTTTCTAAGTTGTTGTTGAAGATTCTTCGAGAAGTTTCATCAGTTCCATCCATGCTTATTGATCTTTCCTGTCACATTCATTACCTTCCACAGATATCTACGTTGTCATTCTAATGATTATTGTGTGTGTAATACATAATGGAGCTCTGGAAAAAAGAAAAATCCTGCTGCAGCAAATAATAGTCTTCTAGGGCCTATGAACATTAGAAATTTGTGCTTACTATTATGGCATCCTTTTAATCCTAGCAGTATAAGCTGGCACAGCATAAGTCATTATGTGTCAATTGCTTGCATGTTTATGATCACTATAACCATGCGACAATACTTTATATCATCATGGTGCAATTGAATAGGTATTGATTCGTGCCCTGCCCTGATGCACTACCTAATCAACATGGATAGATAGATAGACTATTAAGTAATGAATACTGCTCACGATACAAATAAAATAACTAATTTTGAGGGTAGCATTTTTTGTAATAACATTTCTTGTGGACATGTAGTCGCAGACCAATTTTAGTACTCACTATCTGTCGTAGCCATAACCGTGCAAGAATCACTGAGCTACTAAAGGAGACTATATAAAAATAACGACCGAGAGTATAAAGCGTAGAATAATTATATGCAAATATAAAAATATCTTTAGCCATTAATTCGGCAAGCTATAACCAAGCCGTAGCTGTGCTGGCGAATAATGCAATAATATTTGTGACAACATGATTCTCGTAGCAGCGTGAGGAAATGCAATGCAACGAAGAGTGCTGATGTGCTAGAATGCACGCACACTAAAAACAGTAAGAATTCCGCCTTGTGAACATCTAAACGAAATTCGGGGCATGACTAATTCTATATGAAAAAGTCACGATGGGAAAATAGTACACATCCAGTACAATAATAAAAGCTGTGTTACACACGGCCTACTTACTTATTATCTTATTAACGATTTCGTTGCAGTGTTGTAGCAGTCACAGTCACCAAAAGTCAAGTTAGCAATATTCAATTTGCTTATAGGTTGCACTGAATAAAATATACTTATATGTATACTTATATACTGGGAACGTAACAAGGGGGAATAAGAAATTAATATACCATGAAAATCTGTTTTGTCTTTTATCAGTTTGTCCCGATTTCCGAATCCGATTCCCGAAGTTACTATATACTACATACTTACATTTAGCACTTGAAGCTTTCTCATGTACGATTGTACCATGTGAACAAAGGGAAATGATCAATAAACCGGGATTACATCGTTTGTTCAGCAAACCATACTATTGGTGTACATACATTTAATTCTGTTTTAATTGTTTAAAGTTAAAGTACGACTTTAATTAACATTTAATTAAAATAAAAGTTTGTGTAAAATGCTGTAAATAGAAAGGCTTATAAAGCTCATGTAAATGAATGAATGCATGAAGTATGTGTAAAATGAACCTTTGCAGCTGCAGCATTTTATTGTATAACTTTTGAGGTAAGACCTTAAATGAAAAATCGAATAAAAATTGATGTCAGTACTGGAAATAATTATAGTCAATAAAACTGTGTCTATTATTCTGCCTACAAATGAATTGAAAATTAAATACATATGCCGAAGTTTGTAGGTTTGTCATTTCCTTTCTATATAAGTAATTATTGAAACTATAGATTAAGTACTAATGGTTATCATTTATTACTGTGAATCTGTGAACCACTGAGGTCTTATAAAAATCTTCTCGTAATTGTCCAATTCAACTATGATGAATAGTTTTACATATGTATAAGGCGCTGCATTAGCATATTATACTATAGTTATGTGATTATATAGCAACTTTTTATTATATAGTAGTACAGATTTTAATAATTGTAGTCTAATCCTACTTATGATTTATGCTATACAACTACCAAATCAAAATCTTAATAATAAGCTTACTAACAATAAGCTATACAAATATTAAATTTAGTTCATTCGATTATTATTGTTCAGTTTGGTGGAATGAATGGAGCAGGAAACCAACGTAGTATTATAGTTAATAATTTCAGTGTTGTAGGATATTTGGTATGAAACTGGGAGTTGGAAACATCTGCGGAGATCTATAGGACGTACTTATAATATATCACTTCATAAATGTAATTAGGCAACGTAGGTATGTCTATTTATCTGTGACTACATCTTTCTGCTTCCGACCGACCCACCGAATTCTCAGTTCATTTCTCAAGTGTTGATTCATATCTCATTGTAGGCGCTCATCTATTTATTTACTACACAAACACACACTTGTATTCTAGCAGGATATAATATACATATCCATCGGCCCATGATATGCAAACATTTCATTTACAGAATACCCAATCACTTGTAAACTTAATACACAAAGGACAAATGGTAAGAAGGTACGGTGCACGACTCTCTTAAGTCCCTATAATGCTTGAGACTACTTTTATTTCTTCACGTACTGCTCTAAAACGTGTCTCAGGCTCAATCTCTGTTACTGTGCAATATTCCTACCAGAACATACGAAGTAAGAAATGTGGGGTGTCTTCACTTTCTGCCTTTCGTATTCAGCAACACAACTCTGCTCAGAATTGCCGACTACGTCTGGGCTGAACACAATTCAATGCGTTTCTGCCAACACCCGACCTGTGTGTAGATACATACATGTGCTAGTTAGTTAGTATATACAGATAGTACCACAAAGCAACAATGATATCCCAGATCCATGGTATATTCTCATCTGACTACGTATAGCTGAAGAATCCCATTCCCTCTCAGTCACTAACACACTTTCGTACAGATCACTTCTTTCCTGCAGCGGAAGCAGCAATACCAGAATTCTTAAAAGTGCTAGTGCCTTTTATTTCGAAGTAATAACTATTTGGAAAAGTGAATAGAAAATACACCTACACCAAACCGTTCTGGTAAGTTAATTCCATCGTTAATATTAACCTTTTAAATACTAAGGGCTGCAGTTGTGTATATAGTTGGTATATGGTTGTGTATGTTTAATACTAGTCAAATTGTCATCAGGAACATTTTTGTCACTGTAAAACCAAGAGGAAGTGATAAATTAACAATTCCGTATAGATTATATAGTGACTCTTTTACATAAAACTGTGAGATTGCATATTAAATTAATTTTGTTGATAATATTCTATATAAATATAAAGAAATCATCAAAGATGTATAGAAAGAGTATTTTTCCTGTAATACAGATTTTGCATACAAAGGCTGGTACTATATAATGTTAACGAAGTACTAAGGGTAGTCGTTCTTTTCAATGTCAAAAACATTATTTTAAGCTTAATGTTTTACAAGCTAAACTCCATAGCTTGCGGCGTACGCAGGTTATTTTATTTTAAATGATGACATCATGCTTTACTTGAGGATAATGAATCTTTAAAATAATAAATTGTTCGTGTTCTGTTTGAAATCAGCTATGAGCAGAGGGAATCATCATGATGACTCATGAGTTGCATATATTTAGGTACCTACCTGCTTGTTGTATATGAAACTGAATTTATGGCATGGCATAAACAAAATAGAACCAAGAAACATGCACATGTGAACGTTGTGCGATTATCTCATAATGCAAAACAAACGCTGGTCTTTATTGTTGCGTATAAGATTGACTCATGGTTGAATTCTGGTAGGTACACTCATCTCTTCATCGTTCATATTTACCCTTCCAGCTTATTTCTTATGTCAAGGCTTTTGGTTAGTCTTCACCGCACCAGCATAGCAGCTTCAATCACTACCATCATACACACAAAATGAAGAGGTGATTTATAGGCTAGAAGCAAATAAAATATTATTTTTCACCTTATTTGCATGCGTACAGCCGTATGTTAATAATTTGCATGTGATAACGCTATCACAATTAAATTTTACCACACAAATAAAAACTTACTAAGTTGAATACCAAGAAGATACATCTACATACAAGAAAATGTAAATGAAATATATTTTTATGCATGAACGCATTCAACACATCAGTCCCAACAATAAAATCATGTCACGGGATCACATGTACTTTTAGAAGTTATTTATAATTATTTTCGATGTAATGTACTTTGACTTCCCTGACTCATTTCTTTTCGTATTTCGCACATCAAGAGTCAGAGAAACTATGAGTGTATCTTGTAGGCTGCAAACAACAAAATTTTTGTATTCGTATGTTTGTTTACTGCTATTAGATAATTAAATTTAATCTTTGACTGCTAATTAATGTGATTTTTCATACAATTGATACGAAATCTTTCTATTGATTAGTGAAGGTACACAATTTCTGTCGGTTAATTATTCGCTACATAATTAAATAGGCCCATTAGATCCATACAGATTCTTAAATCATCACTTGGCATCACAAGGCAGACAATTTTGGAAGACAAGGCTGACTGCTACTACTGCATACTGCTAAAGGCAAATGAAGGCAAAAGACAGAATTCTCATAGTGTAAGATTAGATTGTAACAATTACCTGAAGCAGACATGTGTGTGTGCACTGTGGTGTATGTGGATAGTAGTGTTTGCACACAGGTACAATGGGAAATATGGATTGACTGAACTACCTGTGCGTATAATATTGAGTTTATAGCAGAGTTTGTATGTGATACCTCCAGGCAGGGTTTGCAAAGGTAAAGGTGAACGAAAGTCAAGTGGAAATATCTGCATTTGACATAGAAATAGCTCAAATCTTGTTGCTAGTTTAAAGCGTTGAAATTCTTATACCTGCAATACCTACTCGGACTTCTACCATGCATCAAGGTTATGCTATAGTTTTACTTTTAGGACGTAATTTTTGCACTACTATTCCCATTTGCTTAAATAAACAGAATTCTATAGCCAGTGCTATAGTTTGTGCCTGGAGTCTCGCTTGTTGCTACTTGCTAATCATAAGAAAAAGTTATAATGAATTTTGCAGTGCAGCTGTGTAATTTGCGAGCACTCCTATGGTACGTGACCATTCTATTTCATCCAGAAGGTTATTCGTACAATGCAATGCAATTTGTTTGTATTTTGTGTTCTCTATAGCTGCCAGGGTAGTATTTTGCATTCGCTCGATCTTTACATCATATTTATTACGTATAGTTACTTAATGCTTATAAGTAGCTAAGAAATGCACCTTGTGCCGCATCACATGGACATACAAGTCACGCAGAAGACGAGCCTCGGAAATATTATTGCCTTTGGGCCATATGCCTCCTCATTGTCGTCTTCTATATCAAATAGAATCACAATTAATTTTTTGAAATTATCCTTCGCAACTTTTGCAATAATTTATCATCATATTGTAATAACATGAAGGACTACCTATAGACAATTTATATTTATGATTGAAATCTCAGTATCGTTTTATAAAATTGTACCACTTCACTTTTATGTTATACTGCAGGAAAATAGTCGTCGTTACATTTACATGAATGTGGAATACGAAGTCTTTAATCGTTAATAATGCTACTAATAAATTCGGATGAAGGATTCATTATGTACAGATTAAGTACTAAAACGAACAGTTTTGTATAATATTTGGCCATGGGTAGGGGAGGCTAACCTCGGTTGGGAAATTTTTCATTTGACTAATTTTCATTATTAATCTGAAAAACTTGCAAAAGATTTTTTATGCGTAATATATTGCAA
>JABASD010005017.1:0-12903 GCA_019776165.1 Pogonognathellus flavescens | reverse complement strand
ATATATTTGTAATTTTCAAAAAAAAAACAAGCAAAAAGTATAAAATTTGACTCCAAATGAACCAAAAACTCTAAAATTTTCGCGAATTTCAAGTGTTTTTGGTTCGTTTCAGTCAAATTTTTGCCATATTTTATGCCTAGCACCCCCCCGCTTTCGATCCTGGGGACTCGCCTGGTCAAACTAATATTATAATGTGTTTACTTACAATTGTTGGTTTTAGCAAAACATAACTGAAAGTTAAATCGTCAATTTTACCTATATAGCATTGCGTAGTAAAATGCGCGAACAGGAGATATATAAATTATGGTAAGTAAAAATACGTGTTATTACTATTGGTTTATGGTTTCATACAAACCAGAGGTCTTAAAAATTATTAACCATTATACTAAAACTACAATGCGGATATACAAACAACTGGACGTGTATATTGATTTATATTCTTTTGTTTTGCCCTTTTTAAGCTGTGTTTCAGAGTTAATGTTTTTTGTGTACTGTGTACGTTAAATAAATTTCCTGTCGCTGCAATGACGTTGAAAGAACAAAGATGAAAAGATATATATATATAATACTCTTTTTTGACTCATAGAATTACAATCGTTGAAAAACTTCATGCCATGCTGTTGACAATCTCTGTGTAAAATTTTGGGTCAATCGCACTGACCGATCTAGTGTCAACTATTGTATGCCTATTCCGTTAATTTTAAAATACAAGGTGGATGGATGTATAATAAATAGAAAAACGACAAAGCAATAGCACTTCATTAATCTAACATCTCAAGTTGATTGAAATTCAAAACACGACCAAAAATAAATGCAAGAAATTGTAGAAGTACTTCATATTCCTTGTTTGGACGGAGTAAAATGCAATACTATTCCTAATTCTATGAAATATATTTTATTATTATCAATAAAATGGGCTGTATTTTCTGTTTTGATCCAAATAACGAAATGAAAAATAATTTTAAATAAAAACCAAAAAACCCCTTTCTATCAGTACGGCTTTGTATATAAAATTATAATTTGATAAAGTTATTGTATACTCTCGCCAGACGTTACATTATCAACCAACCGAATAACACAAAAAAGGAAAATTTTAAACGTTTCTGAACAAAATAGAATTAAGGAAACGAGAAGTCCAGTTAACAACAAATAAAAGGCTCCTTGGACATTTTCCATGGTGAATGGTTTCAAATTGCTAGGATCCTCTATATCTTTGTCATCGGAGGCGAACCCTGGTTTTGATATCCGGTTTTTAGGTGCACTCCTCTCAACCGCAATTCGCACTTGTCTTTGTCTAGCCCAATCCATAGTCATCCAATGCTTGGCCAGGCCAGTGTCCCGAACAGCTCCTATGAATTTGTTAAAATGCGAAAGGTAAAGAGATCTTCTGCGCGTAATCCATCTTAAAGGGACAAACAGGGTGACATCCGATGCAATAAAAAACGGATGTGTGCCATCACTACTAGAAAAGTTCTTCCTGATCATGTATTGTAAATTGAAATCCCACACTATGCAAGCATACCGGGAATTCAGTGTTCTTAAAATACAGACGCCGTCATCTTCTTCTGATTGCATTTGATTGAAAATATTCTGGAGTCGAGCATTTGTAGAGAATTTGAAAACAGATTTACCAAGTCCTGCGTGAAAAGCAGGAGGAGCTCCCCACCTGAAACCGTCCCAAGTTGATAATTCTGACAAAGATTTTGGAAGAATCTCAGTCCCAGGAAGAGCAATGAAGACTGTCAGTTTTGTGATGTACATCACCCCAATGATCATTGCAAATATCAACCAAAATGCGAACAGGACTTTAGAAGCTGAATTCATTGGACCTCCATTCGGTGATTGAGAAATTAGTGACGAATAAAGAGAGAATATTATTTCTTTCAGATTCCAATGATGATTGTTTTGATTGGCATCGTCTGGCATAAAAAATATATTTTAAGGGTAAAATTGTATTTCATTTCGAAAAAATTGCTGGAGAGAAGATTTTTGTTAATTGTTTTATTATAGAAACAAACAGAAGTTTATTTTACCTAAATTGGCCGCTGCAGTTTTATTTTCCAGGATAAAAATGCATAATATTGCTATCATAAATGTAAATAATATTGCAATCCAGAAATTCCAATGGAATGTGCGATAGATGATCTTCCAGGTGTACATATATTTGGGTTTTGCAATTGCAAACGTTATGTGGTCATAATCAATAGGATTAGAGAATTCCATGTCTTTCACAGCCGATCTTTGTGGGTTCAATCCAAGACTAAAGGCTACATCGGATCTATTGTAAATAACATCTCCGATGCAACCGACCCACGATCCATTATCCAAAAGCACACCCGAACCTCCCGGAGAAATTTTTGGTTTTGCCCCACTAGAAGGTTCTGTTGCATAACTGGCATTCAATTTACCAAGAACTTGTGCAAATGCGTCCATTTGAAATCCTCTTTTCATATGATATGTGCCATTTAGTTTATGTATTTCAAAAGCTACTGGGTAAGTCGTGTACGCAGACACCCTTAATTCGTGTCCATTAAGATTTCCGGAAAAATCAGGAAATAATTCCAATGACGAGTGACCGTCCTGAGATTTAACCGAGATACTAATTAATTTAGGACGGCCGTTGTCGCAATAAAAACAAACACAAGTCCCAACTACGGATTTTGTATGCATATCGAGAGTTGCGAACGGCAGAAAAATCTTGAATTTCAGTTGTAAACTTATTTCCGAGTGTAAAATATTTGGGGCGTCACTTAACAATTTATTGTAATGGTTTATGAGGAAAATGTAGAAATCCTCATCCTTCTTCGTGATGGGATTATAATTTGAAACGAACGTCTGGAAAAACCTCTTTGAGAATTTTAATGTAACCTTTTCGACAAGAGTAATTATTACAGAGCAATGCCCTGAATGTTTATGTGGCGAAATATTTTTGAACGACTGCAAAATTTCAGTTTTATTTTTATAATTATTTTTGTTTTCAGATGAATCAATTGAATAAATGCTCATTTGTTTGACATTAATCATGAGCAATCGAAAATTCTCGCTTTGATCAAGAGATGTTTTACCTTCACTAACAAAAAATATCGTGCAGGTTGGACTTTGACTAATAAAGTCTAAGATATATTGATGAAATATTTTGTTAAATATAACTCCGGTCACTTGTGATCTTGTCATACTCGTTTGTAGTGCTGCCACAGCTTGGAGACTTAAAAATGCACAAATGTAAAATGGAGAAAACATTTTTGACGAAGACTGTTGGTTACGTAAGTGTTTTATTAATGTTTGCTATAATTAGGTTCTTCTAGTTCAGTTTACTGATGCTTGCTTTTTGCCTTGTAGTTGAATGGCTTCTCAGGAAGGTAGGATTTGCAACAATATGACTGAGGTATGATTTTTCAATTATTGCTAGTCGCGCTTGATTATTCACGATAAACTTAAATAAGTTGTATATACCTGTCAACTCATAAATAACGTTCTGTAAAATCCCTCACTGTAATATATTGTTAGTTATCATTAAATGCGATCTGACGACCACTTTCACGCCCATCTTAACTTTAGTTGCAATATTTATTGTCTGAGCTAAATTATCGTGCTTTGTGTGTCTTGTCCACTCGTAAAATAAATATGTACATTTGTTTTAGCCTAGGATAGATATGATATTTTAGATATGAAACAGGACAGTTGTTGCTATATTAGTGATATGATGTAACTATAATTAGGTTGATATCAAAACGAAAAATATCAAAACACAATATAATATCAACGGGGAGTAATAGTACAACCACATTGATGATTCATGAGCTTACAAAATTTCGATTGAGTATTTTTGCGATCTTGGAATCCTGAATATTGTTTTTGTTGGGTGAAAACTTTCTAGGCTCCCGTTAATTTTTCCTATCTTATCTGCGCAAGGTTGTTATTCTAAGTGCTTCCTTTCTTTCATTAAATATATCTGTCGTCCACGCCTGAGTTCATTGCCGCAATATTCCCAGGGAAACCACATGAATTATGTTTGTTGGAAAACCTGCGAAAAAATTTAATTTTGTTTGTATTTAGGAAACATTTTGACTCCACAATTTATATGTTATAACGTTTCAAATGCCAACAAAAGATTTGGATTACTGTGAATGCATTATTAATGTAATCAAAGGTATTAATAGTATCAATAGGTAAAGTAAAACTGTGGAAATAGGACAGTTTTAGAAGGTTTTCTTCCCTTTTCTCTTGTTTAATAGACTCACTGTCAGTTCCATGTTTTCTATGTCTTGCAAATGTGATTTATTAACACTGTAATCATCATAGAGGCAGTAGTGAGATTGGGTACCACACCATTGTAATAACAGCAGACACAATGTAGGTTAAACCGTCTCAGTAGGTATGGAAACGAGCTCATAACTGAAAATAGCTTCAGCCAGTCGGATGAAATTTCATACGCAGATTTTCATATTTTTGCAGAGAGACACCATCCGACTGGCTGAATGGATTTTTAATTATGAGCTTATGTCCATACCTTATGAGACGGACAATTGTTTACTTACATTGAGCAGACATATCCATATGCTTTATTGAAGTGATAGGTTTTCTGAAAAAATAATCGTTCTGTCTGTCTCTGTGTCAGTTATAGCGATATCCCCACAACCATTTACATTCATTCGTTCAATATTTGTCAAAATAGATGACAGCACTAATAGAAAACTCTTTTGACAGCAACAATTGGCAAATCAGTTGACAACAGTGACAGTAAATAACTGTTCGGTAATATAATATATAGCTGCGTATCTTACGCCACTTTATTACAACCGTTTTGCAATGGTATATGAATTTTTCGCCACTGTCAAGTGACTTTTTAAGTATCTTATATGATTATATGAATGCAATATTGTACGAATCCGATTGATTACGTTAATTACAACCTTTATTCAAACTTTTAAATTGGGTTGGTCATACTTAAGACTGTATTCAAAATCTTGCATCAGAGGGTAGGGCAAGATGTGATAAAGTTGCTTTTATGGAGCGGTACAACCGATTAATTACCACAAAAAGAAGCTAGTTTGCAGCTGTGCGTGGGCTGCCGATACTAATTCGTCCGTTTTTCCTAATTTCGGGGTTGGCAATTGTCCCTTTGCATCCTCTCTCAATACAGCCTTGGTTAATAAATTAGAAATTATGGAGTATATATTTCACACTCTGGCCCAGATTACATTCGTAAAAATTCGAAAAACACAAGAGCTGAAAATTTTAAACGTTTCTGAACAAAATACAATCAAGGAAACTAAAAGTCCAGCGAACAACAAATAGAAGGCTCCTTGAACATTTTCCATGTTGAATGGCTTCAGATTGTTAGGATCTTCTATATCTTCGTCCTTGTAAACCAAACCTGGTTTTGATATCCGGTCTTCAGGTGCATTCCTATCAGCATTAACTCGCACCAGTCTTTGTTTAGCCCAATCCATATTGTTCCAATGGCTGACTAGGCCTGTGTCCCTTACCACCCCTATGATTTTGTTAAAATGAGATAAGTAAAGAGATCGTCTGCGTGTAATCCACATTAAAGGGACAAACGTTACATCCGACGAAATGAAAAACCGATGCTTGCCATCACTGCTAGAAAAGTTTTTCTTGATCATGTACTGTAAAGGCAGATTCCACGTTATGCAAGCATATCGTGAATGCAATGCTCTTAAAATACATAAGCCGTCATCATTTTCTGACTGCATTTTATTATAAATGTTTTTCAACCGAGCATTCGGAGAAAATTTGAAAACTGCTTTGCCATATCCTGCTGTAAATACGGGAGAAGCTCCCCACCTGAAACCTTTCCAAGTAGACAATTCAGAAAAAGTCTGCGGAAGAATCTCAGTCCCAGGAAGAGCAATGAGAACTGTCAGTTTTGTGACATATATCACTCCAATGATCAATGCAAATATCAACCAAAATGCAAACAGGACTTTAGAAGCTAAATTCTTCGGACCGTCATTTGGTGCTTGGCAAATTAATGAAGAATACAGAGAAAATATTATTTCCTTCAGATTCCAATCCGGTTTGTCCGAAGCATCTGACAAATAAACGTAATTATTTTGTATGTAAAAGTCTATTTTATTTTAGAAAAATTGCTGTGTTTAGAAATAAGTGTATTAATTAAATAGAAATACATAAATAGAAATTACCTTTTGACGTCGCTATTTTGTTTTCCAGAATAAAACTGGAAATCATTGTTATCATAAATGTAAATAATATAGCTAGCCAGAAATTCCAATGGAATGCCAGATAAATGATTTTCCAAGTGTACAAATATTTTGGTTTTGCTGTTGCAAATGTCATGTGTTCATAAACAATGGGGTTGGTGAATTCCATGTCTTTCAAAGCCGATCTTTGTGCATTCAATCCTATACTAAAGGCAACATCGGATCTGTTGTAAATAACATCTCCAATACAACCGACCCACGTTCCGTTGTCCAAAAGAACTCCGGAGGCTCCAGGAGAAATTTTAGGTTCTGCCCCACTTGAAGGTCTTACTGAATAACTGGCATTCAATTTACCTAGAACTTCTTCAAATACGTCCATTTGATACCCTCTTTTCATTTTATATATGTCGTTTAGTTTATGTATTTCTAACGCCACAGGATAAGCGGTGACAGCAGACACCCTTAATTTATGTCCATTAAGATTTCCCGAAAAATCAGGGAATAATTCCAAAGACGAGTGACTGTCGTGAGAGCTGACGGG
Organism: Pogonognathellus flavescens; assembly: GCA_019776165.1. Classification (NCBI taxonomy): domain Eukaryota; kingdom Metazoa; phylum Arthropoda; class Collembola; order Entomobryomorpha; family Tomoceridae; genus Pogonognathellus; species Pogonognathellus flavescens. The sequence continues at coordinate 6,177 of JABASD010005017.1, read as the reverse complement.
GACTCTAATTAATTTGGGGCGACCGTTGTCGCAATAAAAGCAAACACTAGTCCCAACTATGGATTTGATTTTAATGTCGAGGTTTTTGAACGGCAGAAAAATCTTGAATTTCAGTTGTAAACTTATTTCCGACTGTAGAATGTTTGGGAAGTCACTCAACAATTCATTAGTTTCATAACGGTTTGTGAGGAAAATATAGAAATCCTCATCTTTCTTCGTGATAGGATTATAATTTGAAACGAACGTCCTAAAAAACTTATTGGAGAATCTTTGTGTGAGTTTTTCTACAAGAGTAATTATTACAGAGCAATGCCCCGAAAGTTTATGTGGCGAATTATTTTTAAACGACTGTAAATTTCCAGTTTTGTTTTTAAAATAATTTTTGTTTGCGGATGAATCAAAGGAATAAATGCTCATTTTTTTCACATTTATCATGAGCAATCGAAAATTCTCCTTTTGATCAACAGATGAACTACTTTCACTAACAAAAAATATCGTGCAGGTATTAATTGGACTTTGGCTGATAAAGTCTAAGATATATTGATGAAAATTTTTGTTAAAGATAACTCCGCTCCCTTGTGAACTTGTTACACTCGTTTTTAATGCCATCACACCTTGTAGACCTAACAATGTGGAAATATAAAATGTTAAACACATTTTAAAGAAGATTTTTGGTTACTTAAGTGCTTTATTTATGTTGACCTTAATTAGGTTCTTTAGATAAGCTTGCTGATGGTTGCTTTTGCCACTTAGTTAGTTGAATAGTGTATCAGGAATGTATGATTTGCAAGTATAATCCCCATATTTCTTTGTGATGGGATTATAATCGGAAACCTTTGAATAACTTCTTTGGAAATTAATGTGATATTTTCTACAAGAGTAATTATTACAGCACTATGTCCCGAAAGTCTTTGTGGCAAAACATTTCGAAATGATTGCAATACTCCAATTTTATTTTTAACAATGTTTTTGTTTTCTGACGATTCAAGGGAATAAATGCTTATTTGTTTAACATTAATCATGAGCAATCGAAACTTCTCGCTTTGATCAAAAGATAAACTATGTTCACTAACAAAAAATATCGTACACGTGCTCATTGGACTTTCATTTATAAATGATAAGATAATCTGTTTTTGAGAGGTTTTATTAATAAGAGCTCCGCTTACTCGCGATCTTGTTATTCGCGTTCGTAATGCTATCACACCTTGGAGATTTAAAAATGTAGAAATGTAAAATGTTAAACACATTTTGACTAAAGTGTTTTGGTTACGTAAGTGTTTTATTTATGTTGACTTTAATTAGGTTCTTTTAGTTCAGCTTAGTGATGGTTTCTTTTTGCCATGTAGTTGAATGGTTTCTCAGGAAGGTAGGATTTGAAACAATATGACTGAGGTATGATTTTTCAATTATTGCCAGCCTCGCTTGATCATTCACGATAAACTTAAATAAGTTGTATACACCTGTCAACCCTTATCGTTTTGTAAAACGTATTATATTGTAAAACCTGTATTATATTGTTAGTTATCATTAAATGCGATCTGACGACCGGTTTCACGCCCATCTTAATTTTAGTTGCAATATTTATTGTCTGAGCTATTTACTGTTTATCGTGCTTTGCAGTGTGTCATGTCCACTCGTAAAATAAATATGTACAGGTTTTAGCCCTGTCATCAAAGGCGTACCCATGGTTTCTTCTTGTGGGGCCCGACCTAGCAAAATGGTATTTGTGGGTCCACCGCCGCAAATAACCCATTTTTTATTAACGTGTATATGTTAATAATATATATACATCGAAAGTAGAAATATCATTTATTGGTTGTTGAAATCTCTGATTATGGTCTACTCAGTATTATTGTTCACATCACTAGATATGATAGACTACGTGTTGCATTTTATTTTTCACTTTTGCGATATTAAATGTTAGGTATAGATTATCAAAATGCATTTTCCATGCAAAACGAACACGTAAAATATAATGTTTTGCTTATAATAGAACTGAGTCACTGAAAATCAACGGGCCAATAAGATTTTACAAACATTCAAATACAAGATGTTCACGCAAATTGTGTTGTAGTTGTAAGCATCGTGAACTCTGTACTTTATGTTATGCAACATAGTATACCATAGATTTTTGTGTACCGTATCCGTACAAACGAAATTAAATAATAGACACATTGCATATTATGAGGTTCCAAATTTGAATTTCACCTTACTAGTTTTGCTTACGCAATAGTTATATAACTACTACGGAAGACTAATTGAAACCAAGGGATATTTTATGTCGCTAGGTAGCGTGAGTGTGAGTATATAATTTATAAAAAAATATTAAATGGACACTCAAACAAAACAGTCTCCAAAAGATTATTAACATTTGCAAATGTAACATAAAGTGAAAACTAAGTATAAAAATTAAGAGTATGATAATCATTCAGCACCAAAATAAGTGATATACAACGCATGCATTAATTAAGCGAATTGGTATAAATTGGTGGGAACACAAATTTATTTTTTTAATTTTATTTTTCCCCATTATGTGCTTCGGACTTCTAATATCAGTATATTTAGTTGTTTTGGTCAACTACTCTACAGTGAAGTTTATGTTTCCTAATTCTATTATGAATTGTAACATTGCATTAATCCGAGCAATTATGTTAATTGTAACTATTCAGACAAGTTTTTAAATTGGGTTGGTTGGCCACACTTAAAACGTATTAAGGATCTGAATTTAACGAAGTTTAACGAAGATATAGAGGCACAACTGTAAAAAAACAGAAAAAGAAACTAGTTTTCAGCCTTCGGCCTTTGGCAATACATCGCCCTTTTTCCCGATTTCAAGCGTGGTAATTGCCAATTGCTCCCGTCGCTCCCTCTCAATACGGCATTGGTTAATTATAATTTACGAAAATATTTCACACTCTAACCAATGATTACCTTATCAAACATTCGAAGAAAACAAAAAAGGAAAATTTTAAACATTTCTGACGAAAATACCATCAGGGAAACGAAAAGACCTATCGACAACAAATAAAATGATCCTTGTACATTTTCCATGGTGAATGGTTTCAGATTTCCAGAGCCTTTGGTATCTTTATCATTGTAAATTGGACTTGATATCCTTTCTTCAGGTGCATTCCCCTCAGCATTAATTCGCACTTGTCTTTGTCTAGCCCAATCCATTGTCATCCAATGTTTTGCCAGACCAGTGTCCCTTACTGCTCCTATGAATTTGTTAAAATGCGAAAGGTAAAGAGATCTTCTGCGCGTAATCCACCTTAAAGGGACAAACAGGGTGACATCCGAAGCAATATAAAACGGATGTTCGCCATCACTGCTAGAAAAGTTTTTCTTGATCATGTATTGTAAATTGAAATCCCACACTATACAAGCATACCGTGAATTCAGTGTTCTTAAGATGCATACGCCGTCATCAACTTCTGATTCCATATGATTGAAAATATTTTTCAGTCGAGCATTCGGAGAGAATTTGAAAACAGCTTTACCAAGTCCTGTGTGGAATGCAGGAGGAGCTCCCCACCGGAAGTCATCCCAAGAAGATAATTCCGAAAAAGATTTTGGAAGAATCTCAGTTCCAGGGAGAGCAATGAGAACTGTCAGTTTGGTAATGTATACTACTCCAATGACAATTGCGAATATCAACCAAGAAGCGAATTGGACCTTGGAAGCTGAATTCCTTGGACCTCGATTTTTTACAGATTGACAAATTAATGACGAATAAAGCGAAAAGGTTACTTCGTTTAGATTCCAGTCTTGTTTGCTTGTAGCGTCTGCCAAATAAATATATTTGATTGGTAAAATTTTATTTCTTTTTTAATAAATTGATAGGGGAGAAATAATTGCTTTATAAATATAGAAATCAATCATTACTAAACGGCTATAATAAAGTAGCGTAAGATTCGCATCCGTCATTCCGAACCGAACAATTTTTTGTCGGTTCGTGAGTTATAACGATCACATACGAAAAGATAGACGGACGGACAGGCCTAAACCCTTTTCTGACAAAGTAACGTAGGTTAATTAATAAATAGAAATTTATTTTACCTTTTGATTGACGCAGTTTATTTTCCAGGATGAAAATGATCAATATTGTTATTATAAAGGTACATAAAATTGAAATCCAGAAATTCAAATGGAATGCGCGATAGATGATTTTCCAGGTGTACAAATTTTTGGGTTTTGCTATTGCAAACGTTATGTGTTCATAAACAATGGGATTAGAAAACTCCATATCTTTCACATCCGATCTTTGTGGGTTCAATCCTATACTGAAAGCAACATCGGATCTATTGTGAAGAATATCTCCGATACAACCAACCCACGTTCCGTTAACCAAAAGCACACCTGAGCCTCCGGGAGAAATTTTTGGTTTTGCACCGCTAGAAGGTTTTACTGAATAGCTAGCATTCAATTGACCAAGGACTTCTTCAAATGCGTCCATTTGATATCCTCTTTTCATTTTATATGAGCTGTTTGGTTTTTGTATTTCAAATGCCACAGGGTAAGTCGTGTACGCAGACACCCTCAATTCATGTCCATAAAGATTCCTCGAAAAATCTGGGAATAATTCGAATGACGAGTGACCGTCTTGAGGCTTAACGGAGATATTAATTAATTTAGGACGACCGTTGTCACAATAAAAGCAAACACTGGTCCCGACTATGGACTTTGTGTTTAAATCGAAGTTTGTCAACGGCAGAAAAATCTTGAATTTCAGTTGTAAACTTATTTCCGAGTGTAAAAGATTTGGTTCGTCACTCAACAATTTATTGTAACGGTGTGTGAGGAAAATGTAGAAATCCTCATCTTTCTTCGTAATGGGATTATAATTTGAAACAAACGCCAGGGAAAACATCTTTGAGAATTTTAATGTAACTTTTTCTACAAGAGTAATTATTACAGAGCAATGTCCCGAAAATTTATGCGGCGAAATATTTCGAAAGGACTGTAATATTCCAGTTCTATTTGTATTAATGTTTTTGTTGTTTTCTGGCGAATTAACGGAATAAATGCTCATTTGTTTGACATTAATCATGAGCAATCGAAAATTCTCTTTTTCCGCGGAAGTTTCATTATCTTCGCTAACATAAAATATCGTGCAGGTTTTGATTGGAATTTGATTTATAAAATCTAAGATAAACTGTTGAGATGTTTTATTATTTAGAGCTCCGCTTACCACTGGCGAACTTGTTATTTTCATTACAGTTGGAAGAATTAAAAATGTAGAAATGTAAAATGTTAAACACATTTTGACTGAAGAGTTTTAGTTACTTAAGTTTTGTATTTATGTTGACTTTAATCATGTGCCTCAGTTAAGCTTACTGATATTTGTGCTTTGCTACGTAGTTGCACAGTGTATCATCAGTAAGGTAAAAGTTGCAAAGAATATATCTGATGCATAAATTTTCAATTATTATATCCACCCTTGATCTTTCACGCTACACTTAATTAAATTGTCCGTAACTGTCAACCCATAATGGGTTGAAAAATGCCTCCCAGTATTATATTGCCAGTTATCATTAATTAAATGTGCTCAGAAGACTGATTTCACGCCCATGTTAATTTTCGTTAGGTGTGTCATGTCCGCCAGTGAATAAAAACGATTAATATGTACCCAGATATTAGTTCGGTCATTTAGATTGGGTCATTTAGAGCTTCAGTCGTTTCTTAGTATTGTAAGTTGTAGTATAGTGTTACTCCGATATCCTGTCATCCGTTTACAAACGGTGGCATCCAGCTACTTCTAATCCTACCTTTTTTGTATTTAGCGTTTGTTGGACAAAAACGACAAATTCTCACACTTAATTAGTATGAGGTTGAACAAAGTTTTCAGGTAGCCGAAAAAGGAGAGCAGTGTTGCCTGTTCATACAACTGTTTAAAATGAGCGTAATAAATGCACTCGATTCACTTGCTGAGTAGTAATGCTTTAATGTAAATGTATACGCTAGATACATCTTAAAATATTATTTGATGTGTAAGACATTATTAGTAAACACAAGACAAGCTATACACAATCAAAAATATTGACTGTGTATTTCCCATACTCATTGGCAGTATAATAATATGAAATTCAGAAAAAATTGCCATAAGATAAAATTACCCCTTTTTGATCTCCTAATAATATTGAGAACTCTGAAGTATCGGAACTCATTTTAGGGCAT
>JABASD010005016.1:0-13590 GCA_019776165.1 Pogonognathellus flavescens | reverse complement strand
CATATTAACTGTAAACGTCTTCATGAGTTGAGGAAGATCATTCAGCAGTTATTTACGAAAAGAACTAACATATTTTGGCAATTGGAAGTTATAGACGGCTAGTCTAAACCCAAAAGACACTATGAAGGTTTAAAAAATGATGAGCAATATCAACATTGTGATGGCATATTATTTGTGGTAACTGGGTTGATCCCAGATGATTGGTACGAAATTCCAAATTATTCAACAATACAGCGACTAGACTATTAGCAACGCAAGGAGAAAGCATCCAAAGGAATAATGGCATTTATAGCAATAATTGCTCTAGAAAGTTGATAAAAGCGATTGATACTATTCGTCACAAATTCGTGAATGGTGTTGTTGAAATAGGAATACTAATAATAGAAGATGTGATAATAATTTATGGATACAAATCACCTAAAGTATCATTTAAAGATTTAAAGCAGTCACTGCTTGGAGAACTGCGGCTATATGCTAAGGTTCAATAGATTTGCCTGACGGGCGATTTCAATTTGGAGCTTCACACTGCTGAAGGGAAAGTATTAGTAAAGTCTGTCAGTGCCTGGAAATCTACAACTGGATCATTTTAGACAAATCTGAAGATAGAGATTTGTTTATCAAGGTTTAATCAAAGGTTTACCCTTCAATTGGGTAATTGAAATTATATTTTTGTTGTAAGTCATTTACACACGGTTTATAGATGGTAACTTTTTCTTCATGTACTTGTTTTGCCTGTTCTGTATCTCCTTCAAATCGGATAGTGGGGTCAAGAATGTAACCTTGTTTCGACTTTTTATCCAGAGCTAGTATGTCTACACGGCGATTGGAATCATTGTTACTTACTGTATGCACTTCTTCATATACGTCCATGTTCATGGATCTTAAGGCAGATGCTAAAATAGTTCGAATTGTATGATGTCTTGTGTTTCTTAAGAGTAATCCAAATGGACAATAACCAAGAATGTGGGAAAGTGTTTCAAAATTCTCGTTACAACGTCGGCAACGGGTCCCATCTTGGCTTCGTCCAGGGATTGATCTACTTGGGGAAACATTAGGTATCATCTTCAGATAAGATATCCATTCACTACATGATAAACCTTCTTTGAAAAACAATGATTTATTAATTTTTTCACATTCTTGGAATAAGATAGCTCCTCTTCCATGGCATTTTAGAGCACACCATGATATATATTCTCGGTTTCTTAAAATATCTCTGATGTTTGTTGTTATTTGTTTATGGGATAATTTGGATGTGTCCATAGCCTTCATTTCATCTTCAATATCCAGTTTCTTTATACAAAGAGACATCTCGTCATCCAAATCTCGTAGATCGAGTACATATTTGTTTTTTTTCACAGATAATAAGAAAAGAATGTTAAAATTTTGAATTGCTGCTTCCCATTTGACACATACAACTCCAATACCTTTTCTTTTTGGGCTTGAGTATAAAGCTGAATTAGGAAAGTCACTAGGGAGTTGAATCATTTCTTTTACAGCACTTCGTATGATTTTGTCAATATCTTCCAGGAATCCGTTAGAAAATAGAGATAGATTAGAGGACTGTAGAGTGTATATATATTTGGGCCAGATATAGATATTAAAAATATTTAATTTTTGCTGTGGATATAACAAAGGAGATGACACGATCATATTTAGACTGTCAGTTAAATTCTTTAGGAACTTGAATTTATCAAGAATAATTTTAGAATTAAAATTCACTCCCAAATATTTTATAACGTCTTCATTTCCAATGGTTTTGACTGAATCATTTACATCAAATTGAATGGATTTCTGTGTTAGCTTTCCTTTGTTTAGTAGTATGCATTGTGTTTTTTCCGTATTTAAATGTAATCCGATTTCTTGAAATAAAAACTTTGCAGAGTTATTTAAAAGTATTCCTGACGTTTCGGAATTCGCTATCAGCACTGTGTCATCCATAAATCCTAGAACAGAGAGATATGATGCATCTTGATTTATTTTATATCCTAGACTTTGAGAAACCTCTTTGTCTGATAGATCCATCAGAATATGGTCAATCGACATATTGAATAAGATTGATGATAACGGAGAGCCTTGGAATATGCCACGATTAAACTTAATATCATCTGATTGTTTCCCTCTGATTTCAATTGATGTAAGATTATTTGATATAAGATTTGTTAGCATCGCTCTTAATGCAGTAGGGATGTGAATAGAAGATAATGTTTGTATTAGATGTTTATGACCAACCACATCATAGGCTTTATTTATGTCCAAAAAGAGAATCATTAAATCATCTTTATCTTTCTTTGCTTTCTTCAGACAACCATCAAGAATTGACGTGTTAATAAACGTTCCGGGAATTCTTGAAGAACCGTTTTGACATTCACATGTTTTATAGTAATTTTCAAACTTTTTAGTTATGATTCTTTCATAAAGACGTCTAATTGTAGAGCAAATAGATATTGGTCGGAAGTTTTTAGGATCCTTTTCATCTCCATTTTTATATATTAGTATAGTTCGTGCCTTTTTAAGGATTTTAGGAACAATATTCCAGGTATACATGTAAGAGTATATCTTACATAGAATCCCACACACATCTAAAGTTTTCAATGTTTTTACATATATTCTATCAGTTCCGGTTGAGGTATCAGTGTTCATTCCTTTTAAAGCATTTTCAACTTCTTCTTTTGATATTGAAGTTGAATATTCATTATCTAAATTGAATTGCTCTAATTTTGACGGAGAAGAATTGTAATTGGAACGTACTTTGTTATTAACAGTTGACCATCTTTCAGAATAACATTGGAAAATGTCTTCAATAGAAGCTTGACAAATCTTATGATTTTGATTATTTGTTAGTAGATTTACACACTTTTTTCTATTGAAATAATAATAGTGCTGGATTAATTGATTTTGATACTGTTTATTAGAGTTTTTTCTACGGTTTTTGTCTCGACGTTGTGGGTTTGTTGATTTTTGATACGAGCCATTATTTTCATTTTGAATAAATATTGTCTTGTTCTTCCGTATATTGAAATATCTATTAGCAGGATGAGAAGGGGCTGGTAGGAAATCTTGTTCATTATATAAATCTTTCATGAAAGCATCAAATAGAATTGTAAAGGAAATCTCATCACAAGAAAATTCATTTAGTAATGAATCAAATAATTCATTGTATTTATGAAGATTTTCATTGCTTTTTGCAATAGCTGGAGGGATCTTTCTTTCCTGGGTTGGTTCCATGGAGTTGTTATATTGAGATGAGACTTCATTTCTATATAGTGATCCGTGGGATTTTGCAAAGTGAATGGCTACTCCTCTTTCACCTTTACATAATTTGCGACATTCTGGGCATGGAGTATTAAATTCAGAAATGGTATCATGATTTGTTATGGTAGAATTTGTAGATTGAGTAGTATTAGTTGTAGTGGACTTATAGAAAACCTTAGAATCATCATCTTGAGTATGATTATTTGTTACAGCCTGAGTTAAATATCCATTTTCATCATTAGATTGATTTTTCCGTCTTCGGAGACGTCGGATTATAGGGCTCAAAACTGGAATATCGTGGTCTTCAAGATCAATATTTGTTTTACTACTCATATTTATGTTAATCTTCCACCGATTTTCTGAGTTTTAGTGTCAAATGGTGGCAAATTAGAGGAACTTTCTTTTAGGGTTAAACTACTTTTGATTAAAATCGTTCCTCCTGGAGAAAAAACTATTTTACTGGAGAGACCGTGATTTTGCGTACTTAAATAATTCAAATTTTTTCCATTTCCAGTAGGACCCTATTTTAACAAACCTTGTCACACCTACTACATTTTTATTTGGGAACAATTATTTCCGATATTAGCGATTTGCTTAAATCGATCCGGGATACGATCACACTGAAAATATTTATCGTTCAGAACAACATTTAAAATAAAACAGTACAAATAGAAGTATTCAACAATTAACTTCAGAAATTAACTGGCAGCAAATGACATATTTTTTATGGTACTCTTTACCTCAAACAAGTTGTATATGGAACCAATGTTTCAATCTCTGATTCGAAAATGCACAATTATCTGTATAATAACAAAAGCAGACGATAAACTTAATGGCATTCTCGAAAATTGTCAGTAAACAAACTTAAGAAGAATATGACGAAAGACATCGTATGTACTTATTTAACAAATTACATATTGACATAAATAATGTAAATGGTATATACCTAATGTATTTCAATAAATTAATGTCATACTGTTGCACATTGAAAATGCAGATAAAGACAATTCAAATGGATTGTTCACTCAGGATGAGCAATTGATCGCAGTTGGATAAAGTAGTACATTTTTATTTCTGTTAATATTACGTAAAGCTTTGTTTTTATTGTGACTAATGGTAAAACAACGTTAATAATAATAATAATAATAATAGTAAGCTAAAATAAAATAATAGAATATCAATCCCTGGACAAAACAATCGTTTTAATTTAAGAATTTCGCTCATTTCATTTTAGTATTTTTTTCGGCCATCGGTTCAGAAAAAATTCAAAGCAAAAAACAACGATACAAACTAAATGAAAAATACCATAAATAATGAATAAACTTCTAAAATGTATGAGAGAAATAGCACGCTCTTCATTTTTCATTTTGCTGGAAGAATATAAACTTTTCTCGAGATCTTTAAATTCGACCTCTTTAAATATATTCGACCATCGATTAAACAATTCAAGTATTCCTGAGCTTAGCAAAATTTCCATTTTCTTGTACAAAATGGCTGCACTGAAACGCTCAGTAAAAACCATGGCATATTTGTCACTGAAAAATTCACCTTTTCCGAAAACAAATTTTGTTTTGTCAAAAACATGTTTTCCATAAATATCTAAATTTCTTTTTGAGTCGACGTATGCTCGATCTGGACCAGATGTCAAAAAATGTATTACTCTTTTGAATAATGAAGGATACCCATTAACTTTTCTGTCTTTATCGCAATCATTACTTGGTATACCCATTAATGAATTCAGAGGAATTTGCTTTAAATAATCATTGGATATATTGCGTTTTGGATTTTCAGACATGGCTTTGTTTTTGAACATAAGCCATTCATATTCCGTAGACTCACTTCTACTAATTTGGAACTCAGCCAATATTTTGCTACTGTTTTCAAAGGCTTCTTTGAGCTGACAATCTTTCTGAAATGGGGATGTATCGATTCTTCCACATAAATTATATTCTATTTTTATGGTATCGTTAGAGGGACAATAAATATCTTTTGTGTAAATATATTCTTCAAAAATGATCAATGTACTATTCACATTTTTGTATTGATTAAATCTGGAAATGATGTCAAAAAATACGCTATCTCTTGTTGAAGTTATGATTGCAAAGTTGTTCAGTTGATTAAAATGATCGAAATTGCTCACAACGGGAACAACTGAAGTCAAGTCACGGACAATTATACCTTTATATGCGTTACTAAACACAAGGGCAAAAAGAACCCAAGTCATGAAAATAATTCCTCCAGTCCACTTAAATATTTTCAAGCGCAGTAGTTTGGTACTTTGTTCCAAAAGGGACCCATACAAAACAAAGACAGTTTCAAAAATCGTCTTCAAAAATACACGACACAGTAGAAATTGATTTTTACCTTCGGATGAAATTTTTATCGTTGTGTATATTGTTGCTAGCAAAAGGCAACTTCCCACGGAGCAAAGCCAACTAATGTATCCGTAGGGTTGAACGTAAACTAGCCACGACAACTTTTGTTCCAGCCCAGCAGTAGTCACAAAATTGTAACTGTCAGTTCTTATGAAGTACAGTCTTCTGTGTAATATATCTTGTGGCACTGTGTCAGTAACAAAATTAAAGCCACCGAGTTTACCAGTCGTTTTTAGCCTAAATCGATTTTTTTCTGTGTCAAAGTTTGATTGCAGCCGACTCACATTTTTTAAATTGCTCCATAGAAAATAACTGATCAACTGAGTAACACTTAGAGAATTGTTGGGAATTATCTTAAATGGAGATATTCCTGTTGTGCTGATTACTTCATTTATACTAGTAGTATTAGAATTTAGAAGACATTCAGGAGGTTCCATTTTCCATTTTTCATAATTTTCGAAAAAATTCATAACTAAACTTAAAACTGAGCCGTTAGTTATATTTTCTCCCGATGCCTTTAATAAAGTTAACGAACTCTGTTGGCATAACAAGTAACAAACTGGACACTTTAATTGGACAGATAATAAATTATGTGAAATATAATTTACTGAATCCGACACTGTTTCGTTTTTTAGTTTGTTTTCTATTGGTTCAGTAATCAACTCTAAAGCATATTCATTGTTAAAAAAATAATAGTTGCTGCTTGAAATATCAAGGTTACTTATAGTTTCTTCGGAAAAAGTCTTAATATAAATCACATACCCCAATTCTTTCCAACAAAACATGAATTCAATTATGTGATTTGGCGAGGAGTTGTAACAAAGATCCTTGGCCCGTGGAAGAAAGTATTTGATTTGTAAAAATGGCAGCAACCATTTTTGCCACACAGATAATGAAGCTGTAGTATTGCCGTGTACATTTGTTATTGGTAAAATTATAGAATCGTCCAAATCAGGAGATTCTAGGTCGTAAATTATTTCCACTGCACAATTTTCACATTGGTTAATAACTAATGATAAATGGGGAATGCTGTTGTAATTTCGGTTTTGAATAAATGTACTTGCTGTTGTAATTAGTGAAAATACTGTTAAAATTACTTTCTGAAATATCATTTTAAAAAATGAAGAGAAATATCATCTAATATAAGTAACAAACAGTTTATATTATTCAGAGTATAAAGTGAAATTATATTGTAGAAGTATTGTCTCATACTTGAAGAAAAATATGGTTAAGTTAAAGTTTAGTACGCTAAAAACTGTCGAAAATAGTTAAAGATTTTAATTGCTAAAATTAAGTCAAGTACTGTACATTATAGTTAAATAGACTTAAAAGCGGCGTAATGTTACCTCACAAAGCGTTTTTCATATCTGACAGATGACATTGAATAAGCACATCAAATAACTCAATTCAAGTATTTACGATACAATATGTAACCAATTTATTTAATTCTTAAAATGGATTTCTTTACAAGTGTAGTAATTTCCTTAATTTTTTTCTGTTTCTCACTATTGTGTATGTAAAGGCAATCTCAATTTTGGAGACAGTTAATAAATATATTTGAAAGGAGTGTTGACAAGAAAGCAAATAAACTTACGATGATTACATTCAAAAGAAAAAACATTTTGCATTTGTTGGACAACTCATGTCACAAATATGAAAAGATAATATGCCAAACAAGCTTTTGTGAATTGTCCTACAAATTTTTTATTGACTTTTGTCTACAAGTTTTAGCCTAAGGAGGAAAGGTGCATTTATTTTATGCGAACTTATAGCATTAGCTCTATCTGGCACAAGTTAACAGCACGCATAATATACTATGTTTACGTTGATTTCATCACTGATGAAAAAATTAAATATTTAAATTGGGACACATTCAAATGAAGCCAACATAATACGTGGGTGATGCAAAATTAATTTAACGTCTTTTACTAAAATTTGAGCGTCAAAAACAATAAATAATATTGTTAACAAACTTTTTTTGCTAATGTTCGATGCTGACTCTGTGGGCCATATATATTTTAAATCTTATGTTAGTGGTTTAACAGATGACGATTTTGAAATCTGTGATGTGAATCTGTAAATAGTTATTATAATGAGTTGCGAAAATTTAAGACAAATTCAATGCAGGGATATTAGGGGAAGCGTTATTCGCCTAATTATATTTTGATACCTAGATCAATTTAAGTAAGCACCGTGTTATAGGTAGTACAAATAAATATCTCAGTGAGTACAATGTAATGATAATGACAAGATGAGACTCGGTTTCTTTGTATTATGTTGTTGACAAAAGGTAAGCCACAGTTCTGTCTATTGCAATTTGAATGTATGTAAGCGTTGTTTTCCCTTTGACGATGAAAAAAGATCCGACCTCAATATTTAAAGGTCTGCAACTTTTTGCGAATATCTTTAAATGCTTTTTGGAGTGATACTTCCAATCGTTGGTAAGTTGCATCGAAAATATATAGACATCAGCACTTTGTGGAAATAAGCCAGCCACGAAACCTAAAACTACAAATGTGAATATCGGGAACACTAAATACCCAGGCATTGCAGCGACTTTATAGAGTGTGATTGATCCAACAAGACTTGAGACGAGCATGATTTGTCCAGTCAGAAAAATAGCAGTAAATGGAAAACCCAAATTACGATTCACCTCCTGAAGAACTACTGTAAGCATTCTGTACGCCAACGGCTCCCGGCTTTCAAGAATTCTAATTTTCTTTAAGAAGAATAGCCAAAATTTCAGTATTTGCAAAATCATGACAAAATTGAGGAGGACAATGGCAATGACGCTTAGTAACTGAGCTGCTAAAATGAAAATCCATATTCCGGTTAAAATTCGGATGAAGACATGGTAAGACACCATAAGATCTTGGAAATCCAAATAATGCTGCTAAATTAGCGCGGGTGACCATTTTAAGCTGAAAAATGCATAGTACTGGAAACAGTATTCCAAGGAACGCCAAACATATAAGCATTCCACAAATTCCAATTCCAACTATACGATACCATACGTTTGGCTTGACGCTCTTCCTCTCATTTCTAAATAATCCTGTAATTCACAAATAAAAATTATTCAGCCCAAAACAACTTTTTATTAAATTACAAACAGGAAAGTTATTTAAAAATAAACCATTTGCAGCGGCTGAAAGAAGTAACGAAGGGAATAGTGACACTATATTGTAACCTTGATATGACACGGTAACATTTACAATGACATCAAATGACAAGCTGCATAAACACAGTAATCACTATACTAGGTCATGAAGGAGTGGACCGATTTACCGGTGAATCGGTGAAAAAATCTCTTTATACTTTATACAGAAACCGAAATTCCAAAAATTGCAGATTGCGATATTTTATGCCTAATTCATATGCCAAATTGAACTTGTGAACTGTATTGAAATGTTCCTTATTAATTTTAGGGATATTTTCATCTATACTTGCAAACTTTAGCTGTCAACTAACAATTTTGAAATGGACAACCCTTATACTGACTTTTTTCTTCCAAGTGTAAAATATTAAAATTTATCCTTCGAATTTAATTTTGAACGAAAGCATGCAGAAACTACATTTTTAGTAATCTTAGACTGTAACGATTGTGTAATTGTAAACTTCAATTTTAGTTTGTCAGAGAGGATTTTAAGAGAGGTAAACTGAAAGACTGAAATAAGTTATGACCAACAACAGAATTTATGACGTTTTGGACGAATTTTTTAGCATTTTCTTTCTTATCACACCTAATAATTAGTTATTATTGTGGTATTGATGATCATAAAATATTAAAATTTACTTTTAAATGCACTATAATTGCTATGAAGTTACTTTCGTTTCTTAAGAAATGTTTTAGTCATCTGGAAGTCGGAAATGAACACATTTTTTTAATAGACTTAAGAGCATACATTTCTATGGCCGTCATATTTAAGTTATTTAAGTTCTGCAATATTTTACAACGACTGTGTCCCTGAGTCATCGAATGACGAAATTTTCTCTTCAACAGTTGTAATTAGTTCACGACATACCTGCTGTTGCTTCACGAAATACACAATTTTAGTTACAAAAATTAGATCAAGGTGCAATATTTACGATCGATTGAAATTAACTATGACCATCTCCAATCTAACCAACAGGCAACAAATATGCGTTCTGATTACTGTTATTGAAATCTTCGAATTCAGATACTCCTTTGCTACGATGTCAAAAGTGTGTAGTCAGTAATCATATGGTGTAATATAGACTAACTTACTTTTTACATTATGTATTAAAATTATCACAGTTGAAGTTATTGCATTTGAGTTACTAAATTTTGTCATTTTTTTTATTCAACATAAGGAAATTATACTTTGAATATAAATTAATGACGCTTGTTGGAACAAATTCTTGTAACTTGCACACTTAAAAAAGTTTTTCTGTGTGTAAAGAAAATTAGGTAGTTGCCGTTTTTAATTGCATAACTTTGCCACATTGTGTAACCAAATATATGTAGTTGAGACATTGGAAAATATTTGTGGAAATTGTAGAATCGGTTAATATTTTGAATTATAAATTTTTTAAATTTTTTTTTTATTTATTCCTGAAAATGATTCCTTTATAACCTTTATAATAAATATCATTTTGAAAGTGTAATTGAATATTCTTAATATTTCAGCGGCGTCAATAACATTTAACCAAATGATTTTCCTTTCAGAGCAAAGTTTCATACTCAAAAAATAGTTACCAACTGAGACCGCCATAAGGGTGAATGTATACCAGCCGTCATAACTATTGTTGTACTCCTACAATTGAAGTATTGATTTCTAATGAATTATACGTTGACTCGTCAAGATCATTTCACGCCTTATAGATTTTTTAAAATCAATAATTACAATAGCTTACCAGGGACATCTTGAAAAACTGCATTGCTTAAATCCTATTTTCGTATCTATGCATTTTAATTCTATGTAATGCAACGAATGCTTGCAATTTATTACGTACAATTAAACCGCGTTGTGTGTTACAAGGGTACACAGCCAACGATTCAGAACAAATTCAGAGCAAAAAACAACAATACAAACTAAATGAAAAATTCCATAAATAATGAATAAACTTCTAAAATGTATGAGAGAAATAGCTCGCTCTTCATTTTTCATTTTGCTGGAAGAAAGGAAACTTTTCTCGAGATATTTAAATTCGACCTCTTTAAATATATTCGACCATCGATTAAACAAATCCAGTATTCCTGTGCTAAACAAAATTTCCATTTTCTTGTGCAAAATGGCTGCACTGAAACGCTCAGTAAAAACAATGACATTTTTTTCACTGAAAAATTCGCCTTTACCAAAAACAAATTTTGCTTTTTCAAAAACATATTTTCCATAAATATCTAAATTTCTTTTTGAGTCGACGAAAGCTCTGTTTTCACCAGATGTCAAAAAGTTTATTACTCTTCTGAATAACCAAGTATACCCGTTAATTTTTGTGTGATTATCGCAATCATTACTTGGTATACCCATTAAAGACTTCAGAGGAATTTGCTTTAAATAGTCATTAGATGTATTGCCCATTGCATTTTCAGACATTGCTTTATTTTTAAACAAAAACCATTCATATTCCGTAGACTCACTTCTACTAATTTGAAACTCCGCCAATATTTTGCTACTATTCTCAACGGCTTCCTTTTTCTCGCAACTTTTGTAATATGAGTATAATCGTTCCAGACTTCCACATAAATTATATTTTATTCTTGTCGTATTGCTGGTGGGACAATATATATCTTTTGCGTAAATATATTCTTCAAAAATGATCAATCTACTTTTCGCATTTCTGTATTGATTAAGTCTGGTAATGATTTCAAAAAATACGCTATCTCTTTCTGAAGTTATGATTGCAAAGTTGTTCAGTTCATTGAAATGGTGGAAATTGCTCACAACGGGGACAACTGAAGTCAAGTCACGGACAATTATACCTTTATATGCGTTACTAAATACAATTGCAAAAAGAACCCAAGTCATGAATATGATTCCTCCAGTCCACTTAAATATTTTTAAAGGAAGTAGTCTAAATGTTGTACTTTGTTCCAAAAGTGATCCGTACAAAAGAATAACAGCTTCCATAATCGTCTCCAAAAATACACGACACAGTAGAAACTGATTTCGACCTTCGGATAAAATTTTTATTGTTGTGTATATTGTTGCTAGCAAAAGGCAACTTCCGATGGAGCAAAGCCAACTAATGTATCCGTAGGGTTGAACGTAAACTAGCCACGACAACTTTTGTTCCAGCCCTGCAGTAGTCACAAAATTGTAGCTTTCAGTTCTTATGAAGCATAGTCTTCTGTGTAATATATCTTGTGGCACTGTGTTAGTAAAGAAATTAAAGCCGCCAAGTTTGCCAGTCGTTTTTGAAGTAAATCGATTTAATCCATCTGCACTTGTTTCTAATTTTGATAGTAGTCTACTCACATTTTTTAAATTGCTCCACAGAAAATAACTGATCACCTGAGTAGCACTTAGAGAATTATTGGGAATTGTCTCAAAAGGAGATACCCCTTTTGTGCTTGTTAGTTCATTTATACCAGTAGAATTAGAATTTATAAGACATTGTGGAGGTTCAAGTTTCCATTTTTCATAATTTTTAAAAAAATTCATAACTGAACTTAAAACCGAGCCGCTAGTTATAATTTCTCCCGATGCATTTAGTAAAGTCAAGTAACTTTGTTTGCATAACGAATTACAAACTGGACACCTTAATTGGACGGATAATAAATTGTGTGAAATATGATTTGCTGAATCTAAAACGTTTTTGCTTTGTACTTTGTGTTCTACTGGTTTGGCAATAAACACTAAAGCATAATCGTTTTGAAAATTATCATTGCGGTCTGAAATATTCGCTTCAGAGAAAGGTACAATATAAATTACATATCCCAATTCTTTCCAACAAAATGTGAATTTAATTATTGGCTTTGCATAATGTGGGTAACAAAGATCGTTGGCCCGTGAAAGAAATAATTTGATTTGTAGAAATGGAAGCAACCATTTTTGCCACACAGATAATGAAGCAGTAGTATTTGCTTGCACATTTGTGATTGGCAGAATTATAGAATCGTCCAAATCAGGAGACTCTAGGTCGTAAATTATTTCCACTGCACAATTTTCACATAGGTTAATGATTGACGTTATATAGGGAATATTGTTAAAATTTCGGTTTTGAATAAATATACTTGCTGTTGTTATTAATGACAATACTGTTAACATTACTTTTCGTAATATCATTTTAAAAAATTAAGAGAAATAAAATCCAATAGTCTCATGCGTATAACAAACAAAATTATATTATTCACAATTATGTCAAATTAGTTTGTACAGTTTGAAAAATAATACTTATGGGACAATTTTTGACATCTTTTTGAGTTTGGTATGCTAAAAACTGTCGAAAGTTTTATTTTAAATTAGTTTAAAATAAATTAACTAATAATCAAGTACTGTAAATTGTAATTGTATATATTTAGACAACTTTTCAAACTTACAGATAGTAGCCATACTGATAGCGTCATGAAAATACTACAAACTTTGGGAAACTGACATTAATTAGAATGCCATTATCGCCATAATGTTACCTACCAATTTGTTTTTCATATCTGACAGATGTCAACGAATAAACTCATCAAATAACGCTATTAAAATATTGACGATACTACATGATGTAACCAATATGCTTATCTAATGGATATCTTGTAAAGAGTCTTTAAAAGGACGCAAATAAACTTACGATTATTGCATTCGATAAAAGTAATCCTTTTTATTAATTTGTCAAGTCGGTATTCGGATAATTCGCCCAAGTCGATTCCGCCCGAAATCGCCCGAACGCGCCGTTAAATTATGCTAAAAAGCTATGATTATTAAACCCGTTTTTAAACACATTCGCCCGAAAGTTTGTTACATATAGTCAGAGTTTATTGGATTTAATATTTTTGTTACATACATAA
>JABASD010005015.1:0-13593 GCA_019776165.1 Pogonognathellus flavescens | reverse complement strand
ACAATGCTAATGCTATAGTAGGCCTATTAGCTGTGTATTATAATATAATGTATATAGTGAAGACAAGTAATATTATAATAACGTCTTTTTACGTAAGTATCTCTTTCTGATATCAACGTAGCATGGCACAGGTACACTCTTACAAATTCTATACCATCAAGACTCTATGACTGTGATTATCACATACCTTTACCTACCTCCTTGCAATTGCAATTATTTAAAAAAGAATCTGTGAACCACAGCCTCCAACTGATGCCAATGAGAAAAAGAGAAGAAAATGCATTGCACACAAAACATTTGGAACAGAACAGAAATTCTAAAATACAAAGTGCAGTTTAAGTGTTCTGCCTCATTATAAAATAATTCATAAGCAATTGCAGAATTTTTTATCGTCCCTGGAGAGTTTTATTCGTCGACCACCAAACCAAAAGGAGACGAAGCAGACGAGAGAAACTCATATCACATATGTCGTGGCTTCGCTAACAAGGGCTCGTTTACTCTTCACTGAATTATTCACTCTCTCTGCAGTCACCAGTGGACTTTACACAATTTATTGAAATTCTTTTTTTGTCTACAACTTACATAGTGGTATCCACAGCCGTATAGGATCTTTACGATGAGCTTGTTACAGAAAATAATACAAAGCTCAACCAGCAAACTGCACGTTGTGGTTTGCGTTTTGGTGTAGTCGACTCGTCGAATTATTATATCATCATCATTATCATCATCAATAACTGAAACAAAACTGTACTCACACAAACTCATCTCAAATCCCAGGTATAACTATATCGCTAAACTACTCGCATTACAATTGCCTCTATGTTTTTCCATATAGTGTATCAGTTGTGTATTAGATATACCTACACATTTTCTTGTTACGTCTACCTAAGTACTTACGTCAATACATATGAAATAAAATGTATGTAGGAGTAGGAGGAAGGAAGGAGAAACGATCGCAATCATTATCATCATCATCATCCTTTAAATCGTCATCATAGCTCTGAGAGAGAACTCCGTTTAACACAGCCTATAGCTAAATCCATGGTGAGTCAACATTTTCAAATGAGCGTAAAAACACAAACAAACATTTTTGTTGTTACCATTATTTTCTCAGTATCTTCCTCCACTTTAAAGTTTTTACAAGCATTAATTTGGCCATATATTATCCATCCCTATTATCTAAGCTTCTCCATTATATTTAAATATTTAGGTATATTAAATAATTCAAATTTTGTGTGTTTATGTTTGTATAGGTATGGAAATTTAATGTCAAAAATGATTTGCTTACAATATAGTTTACCTATAATAACGTACACATATGTATACAGACACAAGTTTGATCGTAATGATATCCTTAATGTAGTACGCATTTACTGTATAGAGTTCAAGGGTCGTACGTATTTCTCTTGTAGTAGTGAGTTCGTATTTACATGCGCAGTCTTTTACATGGAAATATGATCATCATCATTATCATCATCATCGCGTAAGAAAATGTATAGTAGTGCTTATATAGGATGAGATAGTGAGATTGATATTGTATGTGGTGCACATAGAACACACGGTACATGGGTCAAAGTGACTTTTGGATGATGAGAAGGAGAGAAGGGTTTGAAAAGAGGCAGAGACTGAGAAATGAGTAGTGTGATGCGATATGATACGAGCAAATGAGTTTGAGTTACTCGTCTCGTCCACGTCTTTTCTTTGAGGTCTTGTTAGCATGCAACTGGACTGCTCTCTCAGAGACGATGAGTGACTGCCAGTGTTTCTAGTAAAACTTGGCAAAAAATCCACACGTATTTAGTGTCCTGTATGGTTTTAGAGTACTTAGGTACATACAACACACAAAGGATTATAAGTATAAGCCTAAGCAGACAATTAGTAATGATATAATACACAGCACTCTGTCAGTAGTGCTCATATTTTATAGACCTCGCTAAAGCATATACTACGCTTAGAAAAAATATTTCTGCCCTTTTGACTGTAAAATTGACTTTGAGGAATACTGAAGGTGAGAAAGGCAGAAAGGAAGGAACAATGAGACCACAAAAGAGAACAGACCTGCCTATTAAAGCCAATAAGTGCCTATAAACATGAGAAATCAGATAAAAATTAGTTAGTGCCTCTCCTACTTATTATTATTATCTCTATACACAATTCCTTTCCAAACACAATGCGTAAATTAAGCAAATGAGAATGTGTACAAGAAAGAAGTGACTAATATTAATTTAAAAAATAAAAAATAAAGAATGGAAAATAAAGAAAAATATCGCGTCATATTTCATAAAAAGGTTAAATAAATACATTAACTTATCTTTTAACGAGAAAACTAAGGAACATTTGCATGAAGCGAGGTGTGTGTAGTCATCCACGCAAATATCCGTCTGGTTATAAATATGAAGAAGTTATGTTTTGTCTGAACGTAAACAAGTACGAGAGGACAGACTGAAACAAGCAGTTTGCACTCAATTCAATTAAAAGTAACGATGGATTAACCCCTGTGCTGCCTCTTTGTTTTCTTCATCGCATCCTGCATTCCCACATCATAACTATGCCATATTTTATGCAAAGAGTAATATCCCTGTGCAGATAATAGGACATTGATGGTTCCTAAAACGTTCCGGTCGCTTTATTCCTCACAGACACTACAAGTCCAACACAGGTACTGCTATTACTTCTTTTACACACAATGCTTCAAGAAAAACATTTCCAGACTATCTCCCATTACAATTACAAGCTGATCCGCTCCTTTTGTCAGAAATACGTTGCATGTCTATAATATTTCTTATGCATTGCTCCAAGTTCAGTTTACCTTTGATTTTTGAGATATAGAATGTACAGCGTGTGCAATAAAGTACCCGTTTTTCAAGCCTGGCACTCTCCGTGTGTATTTGTTGTTGTAGCTGTAGAAGGCTGCTGGTTGACTTGAAGTTTGAGAAGGTAAGGCAGAAGCAGAAAGGATTTGTTTGCTGTGAATCCATTGTGCTGTCTATAACTGCTCCATAAAATTATATGACATTGCATTGTGTGCTATCTTATTTCTTATACAGTCTGCATTACACACAGCCAATGTCCACAATATTCTGCGGCTGTAACTAACTCCGCTCTATGCCAGACTATAAGTTACACGCTTTATGTTCTATGTACTATTATGTGATGTTGTTATTATTATATGAAATGAAATTCTCCTCCGAGAGTGGTCGTGTAGTGGCAAACGCAAAGCAAATGTAACCATCAACTCAACAGGTTTCACATATATACACATTCTTATATTATTATTACAGTCTATACCGTAGTACATATAACATAACACAAAAACAATTCTCTTAAGAATCCTATAATAAACCACAGAAAATTATTTTCATAGGCAAATACACATTTATTAATTTTCTTTATTATATAGACCTTTTGTGTACATAGCAATAACATTATTAGAAGTTTTTCTAGTATATACCGGGTATTATATATATAAGGGTATTATATTGTTAGTATTATTAGTAGAAGTATTGTATTAGTATTAGTCCAGCTATTAGTTTTAAGTGAATGGGTGCACTATTTGGATTTACATGTGCAGACAATGCAAGTTTTGCTAATGTGAAATGAACTCTGATCTTACTTTGCCAAAGGCCACAGAGCATTTTGTTCGTGAAGTGCTATACACAGACACTGCGTTTACGTATAAAAATTATTTAGCTAAACTAGGTGCAGTCTTACTGGATTGAAATATGCGTAAACCTATATACCAGACCTAGAACGAGTAATGTGCATAGGTACTTCCAAGGTATAACTATAATGGTTTACATCCTGGCCACAGACAAAACAAGACAAACGGACAAGGAGATCAAATTTACAAACAAAAGTTGATTCCTACGGCCATGATTGCTAACTAGGTGTAATATATAACTAGGAGGGCATTGTGAACAAGAACTGAGTAGAGTAACTCTTATAAAATAGCTCGTAACCATAACGTAACATAATGCCAGATAACAACCATCATTTTACTACGTGAGTAATAGAAATGCAATTCCGTCTCCCTTAAACTACTCAACAACACACTATTTGCTTTTGCACTCCAATAATATGCTGTTCCACTATCTGAATGTCATGATTACTTTTCCACTGCTATGTACTTATATTACACTCATAGTTATGTTATATATCTTATACAAGTGCATGATACATTATTTTACAACGAATTTTATAATGTGCTATTGTATTGTGTGTCTGTGTTTAGCAGTGCATGTGTTTGCACTTTGCACAGCATTTACGATAATAAAAGAAGGAGAATCGTGGTTTGAGTCTGACTGGACACACAGGACAAGGTAGTAATACTGGATTCTAATAGCATCGCATTCCTTTTCTTATATCGTGATCTATGATTATTTACCCGTATAAAAATCTACCTATATGGTGTCTGTTAGTTATTCTTGTGAGTTTAGTTTATAAACGTAGCAGTAGAAAAGTGATAGTATATTTTATTATGACTGTTGCACTTGTGTTAAGCTTTTTCTCATGATGATGTGTTTAATAGACGACGGTTTGCTATTTGCTCCGTTTGAAAACGATGATGTGACGAGGAGCATTGCCTTTCTTTGCTGTTACGACATTTTAAATCAAGTTGAGAGCAAATAATAGAAGTTTTAGTTGCACTAGGACTCACAGAGCTCGGAGAGAGAGTTTTGGGTGATGTGCCGTAAAAATCTTTTACGAGCTATGAACACAACACCACAAGACAAATTGGACAGATCGGATCAAGAGAGTTCACAGGCCACGTCCAAATCAACGAAAACTGAGCCGAGCTATTTCCTCCGCATGCACTCCACTTTTTCTACTTCTATAATGCTACAGAGATACACTTTTATGTTTTGTACAAGTCTACTAAAAGTATGTGTAGCGATATTATTACAGCAGAAGGAGTAAGTGGATTCAGTGTGAAATGCAATACAAATAAAATAAATGAAAAAGGTTAGGCAAACACAGACAGTAGACAAGAAGAGAGAGATACAAGTGAAAAGAGGAGGAGCCAATCAACACTCGTCTCAACTAATTTAATTCGAAAGAAATGTCTCGGCTGACAATAAAAATCATTTTACTACCTTCTGGCGAACAGCTACACGAACGCCCATATACCAAATTCCTTTAGCTTCTTCCTCAACCCGAACGGATATTATAAATACGAAAATCCTTCATTGAGAACAGCAGTTAGCATAGATTTATATTTTCAGTCAAGAATTTACTATTTCGTTTTGGTTTTTCTTGTCTTTTTCAAATGACACACTAAATAGCAACAAACACATTTTTCTATATACTATTTGTTGCTGCTTGTATTTACATATACACAAGAAAGAAAATGCAAACAAACTAAATGAATTTTGTAGCTTGTACATTGTCTTTATTAAGTGTAGAGCTAAAGAAAATGCTTCTTGGGTGAGAATAAGCGTAGATAATTAAATTACAAGGGGTATTTCCCGTTTTAGTGTGTAAAACGGATATGTTTGCATATATACTTGTGTATAGTAAATAGTAGCAGTGTTCTTGTGTATTGAAACGTCAGAATAATTTAGAACGTAAGAAGTCTGTGAAGAATTTAGCTAACGATTGATATCGCTTTGATGGGCATTTTCTTAGCGAGTTAAAGTCTATAAAGGTTAATCGGGAGCGAAAGGAGGAGGAGATGAGCACATTCTGTAAGACCAAGCCAAAGAAATATTCGTCGTGTACACAAAAGCCATAACAAATCCCAAAACGTCTTACAACAGAAACGATTTAAAATGAAATTCCTTTTGCTACATACGATGCTGATTTCAATGGAAAAGGAGATTGGCAATTGTATCTTTGTGTTAGTCTCTTTGTATAAGCATTGTCTACAGCATTATCATCATTTCCAACAACAAATCCTCTTCGTGTTCCCACCGGGCTCGATTTGGGAATTCAATACAAAAAATATTTCTCTCTCTAACAACTCACAGAGCTACGACATGAAAATACAGTTAGTAAATAAAACTATCCTACTACAAACTTCTGTCTGACAATAAATAGCAGAATACATTACAGTTGGTAGTAGTAGCTTCGCTTTATAGCATTTTCCTACACAGTGTGGACATAATAACAGGCTTTTTTGCAACAGTATAAGTTAAGAATGGTCCCCTAGTGTTAATGTAATGCTGTGCATTGTTAATTGCTCCGTGTCTTTCTGTATACCTTACAAATACGTGCGTAATGCACAACATTTTCTGTCTCCTGCTTCTAAACAACGCATAATGCATTACCATCTCTCTTATAGTCAGGCTTAAAACTTATCTTAATAGCAATACTCACAGGTATGCGTTTATTTTAGTATAATACCCATATAACACGTTATATATCACCCTTTATATATATATTAGCCTATATAATATCACACATAAGTATGGTATAGCTGTATAAAGAATGGGCGAGTAAAGTTGACTTGATGAAGGGATTTAGTACGTTAAAGTTTTACACGATTTTACTTGAGTGTCTGCGTTCGTTTAACTGGAGATGAGCATTTGAGTTGAAATATTTAGCACGTGTTGCACTGTTCTTCTTGTGTGTTGTCGCTCTTTGTCTCTGAGCACGCTGAGACGACAACGACGAGTAATTTGTAGGGAGCAATCGGGGGAAACCTTTAACTCAGTTGAACGGAACACTTTATGTCGTATGTCGTTACGTTACAAAACGTCTTCTATAAGTCAAGTGCACTACAATAGCACTATATACAATACAATCATATACTAAATATAAAGCATGGAGACATGTAAGACACTCTGTAGAGCAATTCTTCGGAGACAGCCAAGAAAGACGAGATGAGACAGCTTTAGTGAACTATAGAGAGGAAAGAAAGACAAGAAGACATGACAATTCCTTTGCTTTCCCACTTCCCTTGGTTATAGTAAGTATATAGAGAGACTGGGATTCTGCTACAGAGACCTCCATCCATGCAGTGCTATTAGTCCTGTACTAATTATATACACAAGAATAGAGACACAGAAGACGAGACAAGAACAAAGCAGCCAGTTTGAGCAGAAAGTGAACTGCCTCCACTCTTCAATGCATCTGCCTGAGAGAGAGAGTGACTGAGTGAGAGTGACTGACTTCTTCCTACATCAAATACACGGCTACACTTACAAAACTCAACTGCTACAACTTACTCCTGCTACATTGACTCGCATTACGTCACATTACATCTTCCTACACACATAGACTCATATACAATACAAATACAACCCCGCTACAATTATAACCAAACACATTGTCACTCACAACGACAAATTATATATCAACGAATGTATTTACTATAGGAAAGGTATATAGCTATATAATGTACTTATAGGTATAATGTGAGATAAAGAAGATAGGTAATCGTCAATAATAGGAGAACTGCAGAGAAATTTTCACCCAAGTTGCTCCTTGCACATTTTTCTGTTTCTCTCTCTACTGCTACAATTTCTTTTTTCTCATTTTCCTTCGGATTTCCAGTTATACGAGAGAGCGATGCTATTCCCATTCCTTGTGTCACATATTACTAGAACACACATTGTTATGTTCCTTTGCTGCTGCTGCATGTGTGTAGTTAAGAAAGCACTCCACACGGTGCAGCGGTATGGCGGTGGTGTAGTTATCTATAGCTCCTCTCCATTCCATTCCACATATCTAGCGTAACTTAATGTTCTTCAAGTTAGAAAAACTTGAGTTAGTATCTCCGTGTCGACTTGTTTTCTTTTACACCAAAGACTCCCTCTTCTTCTTCTGTCTCTTCTTCTTCTCTGCAAAGAAAACTTCTTCGCTAAAGTAACGCCATAAAATCATAAGATAAGAATGCGAATCTCCGAGCAAGAGAATAGAAATCATTTATTATTTAATGGCGACGCTTTTGCTTTCTGTGTCTCAGTCCGCCCTTTTGCTTTATGTATCACTTTTTACTTGTCTGCACTATACCACGTGCTTTATATACCTAAGTATGTGATTTTGTGTTTTATATATACATACGTATAGTCATAATATACGTATGCAGATAATATTATTATCTATGTAATAGGTGCCTTATATTAAGTGTATGGTTCTTTGCGTGCGGAAATATTTTATAGCCTTGTGTGTGTAAAGCGTTAAGGTGTTGGTAGTAGGAGCAAGTTCATTTCAGACGAATGGACATGCAGAGTAAAAGTGAACTTGAAAGTTGTATGCGTCTGGGAGAGTTGGAGTTCTCGGGTTGCTGTGTTGCATGAAGGCGGATGATTCTGCTGGGAGGAAGAAAACGGAGTGAGGGCAAGAGAAGACTCATCTCATCCGAAGAATCCCGCATTATCATTATCACAGTAGATTCACTTCACACTTGTCTTGTCTTACTGATTAAGGAAAGACAAAAGGAACTCCAATCCGCACTCCTCCGTCTTCACAACACTCCACTCTTACACAAGGACCTTTCTTATGTATTCTTCTGCAGTCATTCCACAATATATCTACTAGTAAGACACTATACGCTACTAGGTGCTTGTTCTGTGTGTGAAAGACTGCAATATTGTAATGTTTCTGGTGGGAGAGACGGTGGAAGTGTGGAAATCTGCTTTCTCGGTATGTGGCACACTTGAGTTGCTTATTGCATTGTTATTCCAGCACTCTTTTTCATCTCCACTGCACCACTACTCCACTTTTTACTTTTTCAGTGGAAGAGGTGAATGAAATACTGATTGTGAGCGTCAGTGTATTATGATGATGGAGATGATGAGATGACTACCTTCTTCCACTATTAATAATCTCTCCAAGCACCAGAAAAATTCTATTTTCTTCCTTTATGAGAGCTGCTAGTGTTAGTAATGGTCATGGCACGAGAGAAGAAACTTAAGCTGTAATAAATGCTACGTGATTTTCATGAGATTTCAACCGATTTCTCTTCACATCCAAATTGAACAGACGTACAGTACCAGCACAAGTAGCAAATATCCCATTACTACGCTCTAACCCACTTTTGTATAGCACCCTTAACTATTCTAATTTACTTACAGCACTGTAATCATCTTCACATTTTATCCAATTTTTATATGAAGTATAGTACAGTTAATAAGGCAATATTTCAAAATTCTAACCTAGTATCTTTATAGCTACAATGATTAGAAACTTTTAATTGTAACCTTTGTGTTCGGAATATTACATAAAAATTTTGTGCCAGAATAAAATGTGACAAAAATATGCAATATTTTTTGAAAGCAAATACAATATTTTATTTCTACAGGGTTATATGCATAAGTAGACAGGATATTCCCAAGTACAGATAGAACCTGTGCAAAGTTAATAGCAAGAAAAGCTTTGCTTTATAAATTTGTATGCACACTCAAGGCACGTATTGTTATACAAATACATAGGTGCCTTAATGTACACTTACAGCAGAATAAAGGCAAATTACTTACTAACCTTTCCTCATAGTAATATTTAAAAAAATGCGACTACGTACGTGTATGTACTTAATGTGGATTTTAAACACAGTGTTGTATATTGTTGTATTTTATCGTAATCCTAATGTGTGTATGAGATTAAATGAGAAATGATTCTATTAGGAAAAGAAAAGCTGGTTTAAAGTAAAGTAGTTTTGTATTTGAATGTGTAATTGCATGTTGTAGAGTGGGAGAGTATGGGGATTGTGTAATGTGTGCATGAGTTGTATGTTTGGAGATGATGATTTGATTTTGAAGTTTGAAAGTTGCAAAGAATTGCTGCTAGTTATTATGAAGTGAAGTATGTAGAGCAAAAAGTAGTATGAGCAAATGGAGTACTACATGGAGAGTTAACCGCAGTAGTTGTATTGTGGTAGCATTCGTTGCGCAATGTGCATGTGTGTTGTGTGTAAATTTTACTTTGGGTTTGTGTTTACGTGCTCTTATTACACGATTCGATAAAAAGCGGTTGATTGCCAGTAATGAAGCTCCATGTAATAAAATCAACATCATTAGGCTCTGGGAGTGTTTCCCCGTACATCCAGATTCTCATTCTTATATTGCCTTCCTTACACTTCAAGTCACCGTCTTGTCTCACATCCCATCCTCTCATATACCAACAGCTCCTTCCATCAAGTCCAAACAGAACCGAGAACTTTTCTCGTCTCTGATGGTCTGGTCAGAATTCTGTCTAGGCATCTTATTATTATTATATCATATCTCTATACGTGTTGTTAGATTTTATTCTTATATAGCTTGTATAGGTATATTGTGTACGAATGATATGAGATGAATGATATGCTGTTGTGGTGTGAAAAAATATTTCTGGTGCGTATTAAGGATTATGGAGTATAGAGCGTAGAATGTGGCTGGAAGGTTTCTGTTATGGGAGACTGAGAGAATCTCTAATTTTGTTGGCATTAGAGTCACCATTGGATTATTATTTGTGTCTGTTTGGTTAAGCTTGTTATTTTCAGCTTGTTTTTGGTTTTCTTAATTTATCTGCAATAGTAGTCCCTCACTGCTAATAAGAGTCTACTTTTACAAGAACGAGAACAACTCTCCAGTCCAGTTACCGCAGTAGGAGTATCAAAGAATCAACGAGAGGTTGGTCTCTATCTCTTTCTGTCTGTAGTGCTAGTCTCCCAGTTATTATCCGCATTAGTTATGCGTGAGAAAATATTCATATTCCCATACAGTCTAAGACTAACACACGGACTCAGACTACGCATAACACTATTTATTTTTTATTTATTCCAAGATATAACCCTACGAATAGGTCGTTACAATATCAGCACTTACAAGAAAAACATTACATTGTTAATACATATTATGTACTGACAATTCCATTAGCTACATCCTCAATACACGAGTAGTGATGCATAGAGTCATCATAAGTATTTACACACATGTCATATTGTTCATCGGTATACATTTTTTTTATCCTATTTTTAAACACATTAATATTAGTACTTAATCTAATACTTTCAGGTAAAGAATACCACAACGCTATACCTGCATAGGTAAATGATTTTTTATATAATTCAGAATTACCAGTAACAGTTGGGGTAGTATAGGTGTTACTACGAGTAGTGATTGTTTTAACATTGTAAAAATCTAGATAATTCTTAAAATAAGGTGGACAGTCTCCACTATAAATATTGTAGACTATTTTTAGCGTTTCATATTTATAAAGATACTCAGGAAATAGCCATTTCAACTGCTCAGTTATGTCAGGTTTAACAGAATCATACTTATTGTATTTAAAAATGAACCTCCCAGCCCTTCGCATAACTTTATCCACTAAGTCAATATTAAATTGTGGAGCATTTCCCCATAACGCAGACATATATCTAATATGGGGCGTTACTAATGCATTAATTATCACCTTACGATTTAAAAAAGACAGTGTGTGTTGCAAAGGATACAAGGACCATAAAATCGAATTACATCGTCTATTCATATCACAGATATGGTTTGTCCAATGAAGCTGTGAATCAATTGTAAGACCCAAGCATACCATACTATCAACGGTTTTTATAATATTATTTTTAACATTAATACAGACGGAACCTAACGACTTAACTATATGTGGCCTACCCAATACCATAAACTTAGTTTTGTCAACATTTAACTCCATTCTACTTGAGTCCATCCAATCGAGTATACTTAACATGTCACATTCAATTAAATCAATTAACGCGGCTATGATATCGGGTGGGCCAGCAATGGTAATAGTATTGTCATCGGCAAACATAAAACTTAAACCATTCTTAATCACTAAAGGCAAATCATTAATAAATATGGAAAACAGGATCGGTCCTAATATGCTACCCTGTGGCACTCCTAAGGTAGTAAATCCAGGGCTAGATATATTATCAGAATCAATATACACAAATTGACTTCTATTTTCCAAGTAGGATTCAAACCAGTGAGGGTCTATGCCATACCAAGAAAGTTTATTTAACAATAATTTCCTATCAACTTTGTCAAAGGCTTTACTAAGATCCAATGAAAGCAATAAACAAACATAACCACGGTCTATACTCTTATACATAAAATCAGTCAATGCTAATTGAGCGTGTACTGTAGAATGCTTGGCTCTAAAGCCGAATTGTCTATCAGACAGTATGTTATTATCATTCAAATAGTTAATTAATTGGGTATATACACACTTTTCCATAACTTTTAGTAATAAAGGCTGAATACTAATTGGCCTCAAGTCCTTAGCCGATAAAACATTTTTATTTTTAGGCAAAGGAATTACCTTGGATCTTTTTAATAAGTCAGGAACTATTCCATTAACTAAACTATAATTAATAATACTTAAAATCTCGTTACAAACATTAGGGCAAGGAATTGTAATATTCAACATAAAAGGTGATACACCCAACGGATCAGGAGAAGTATTTTTAGCTTTTTTAAAATTTTTCCAAACTAAATATAAACATGACATATCCACTTCTTTTACTACAAAATAATTATCATAAACAATAGATTCAGGCTTACATGGAAAAGCTGGATATGTAATACCATTACATGGAGTGCTTATACTAATAAAATATTCATTGACTAAGTGGGCTGACATATCAATTTTGTCGTTATTCGTAGATTTAAAATTAATTAATTTTTTTATACCTTTAATAGGACCATCTTTCTCTATAA
Organism: Pogonognathellus flavescens; assembly: GCA_019776165.1. NCBI lineage: Eukaryota > Metazoa > Arthropoda > Collembola > Entomobryomorpha > Tomoceridae > Pogonognathellus > Pogonognathellus flavescens. The sequence continues at coordinate 985 of JABASD010005015.1, read as the reverse complement.
TATTATTTACATGATTTCTTGTATCAATACGCATTAAGTCTTTAACCTGAGCTTTTAATACAGAATGGTTTTCTATGTTAGTAGTAGTAGGGTACTTACATTTAAGTCTGTACGCTCGGTCACGTTTGGATTTAGTAACAAGGGTTGCTTTAGTAAAGGAAAGACTGGATGGATACAATACTACATGTTTACTGCACTCAGGAATGACTTCGTCAAACGTAGACTCCAGTCTTTTACAGAAATTAACAATTCTATCATTAAAACCCTTACCAAAATCGTCAAAGTTAATATTACTTATAAGCGTGGCTAATTTACAACTGTCAAACGATTTATAATTTCTATATTTAATTATAGTTTTAGGGTATACATTTTTAGTTAGTCTTAAAGTAGCCGTAACAGAGCAGTGGTCAGATAATCTGGGGTCACTTACTAAAATATTATCAACAACTTCAGTCTGATTACAAATAAAAAGGTCAAGAATGGAAGCTTCTCTAGTAGGTGTATTTACAAATTGTTTCATATTATAAGTATCGAGAATTAGATTAAAATTATTAAAGTTAATATTATCCTTTAAGTTAAAGTCTCCATGTATAAACACTAATTTACCGAGCGAGTTCAATTCAGAAAACATAATGTCAAAAGTTTCCATGTCATGTCTTACACATTCAACAGAATAATTAGGAGCTCTATAAATACATACTGAAACAAAAGATTTGTCGTATTTATTTTGAACTGTGAGGGCTAAAGACTCAATATTGCTATTTAAAATTAGTACTGAATTACATTGAAAGATATACTCCTTAACTTTATAAACAGACTTTACATAGGTACCAACCCCACCACCACATTTCTTATGAGAGTTCACTCTGTCCTTTCTGTAAAAGCTATACCCATCAATATTTACGGGTATAATAGATGGTTTTAAAAAGGTTTCACTTACACAAAATATGTCAAAATTATTACTGTGTATATGATATGAAACACT